>MU129041.1:116578-155301 GCA_014904985.1 Hydnum rufescens UP504 | reverse complement strand
AAATAAAATTAAGCTCCACCTCTGGCTAAGAATTGCTCCATGAAGATGGACGAGTTGCCATGATCCTAATGCATATGGCCACCACCTGCACCAGCTAATCCGCTCATCAATTGTGACACCAAGAGATAGATATGCCAAATGCACATTATATTGCCGGATATTATTGAGGTAATTCTGCTGCCATTCAGTTGAATGTGCAGGCAGAATGTAATGGGCAAGAATCCCAATTCGCATGGAGAGCAATTGAATATAGAGTTCTGGTGGATCCTCATTGAGGGAGACGAACTTTCCCCCACTGACAGCATCTTCCAAATATTGGAGAATTAAGGAGCTGTCACTCCGTTTCTACCATCCAGTGAAGAGCACCACAGTTGGAGCAACTTGAACTTCTCATCGGACCAAGAAGAGATCAAGGGTATTTCCTGTGCTCTCATAGCTGCAAGAATGCTCCATGATTGATTATGCAGTCCTTGACCCGACCCTCCCTCGACCTCGACCCTGCTCCTTGACCTCGACCCTCTCCTCGGACCTTGACCCTCTCCTCGACCCAACCCTCTCCTTGACCTCGACCCTCCCCTTGACCCTCGACCCTCCCCGACCTTGACCCTCCCCTGAACCTCAACCCTCCCCCGACGTCTTGCCTTGACCTCGATCTCTCGACCTTGACCTTGACCTCGACCCTCCCCTTGACCTCAAGCCTTGACCCCTCTCCTCAACCTGCCATGGCCATGGGTCTCTGGAGCACCCTTCCTTGGCATGGTCATCATCCCCGCATCATCATCATCGTCTGATCATTCCCCAGGGCCACCACCTCCAGCAGGTGCCCCCAGCAACCCTGGCCAATGCCTTGCATGGCAATTCTATACGATGACCAGAAGGTCTTCCAAAGTTGGCCTTATTCATGCAGCCATGTGGGGGAGGTGCGAACATGCTCTGGTGTTGTAGGTATTTGAGGCATGGGAACTTGACGATCAGTAAGTTGTTCATATCTGGAGCCTCTGGCATTTCGCAAGGCCAGCGCAGTAGGGTGGTGTATCAAGAAAGTCATCAGCCTCCATCATCCTCAACTCTTCAGGGATGATGTGCGATGTATAATCATCCCCAAACCCATATTTTCATCCAATGCAGATGATGATGATGTTACCCTTTCAGATTGTGAAGTGTGGGTTGTGGCATTGGTGACTGCTGCTGATGCTGCTGATTTAATTCAAATGGTGGTAATAGTGGAAATTGTGTTGTGGAATGTGTGGTGGAATGTGTGGATTTGGCACAGGGACCCAAGATGGTCCAGCTTGGGATGGTCCCTGTGCTGGTTGACAGCATGACAATAACTGCGTTTTGGCCTGAAGAGGTGGCAATGCATCAGCCTGGTGCTCGTAATTGGCTGATTTGATATTGTTGAGTTGTTGATGGAGTAGATCTTTCCCTCACAGGGGGAGTGGAGTTCTCTCTCCTGTCTTTCTCTGCTACGGCTTTGATTTTCAGCCCGCTCAGGCTGGGTGTCCCTTGGGTTCCAGGGACGACCTTCAATTCCCCAACATTGAACAACCACCATCAACAGTTGACAAAATCACCCCAGAGTTAACCAAAATAGCCCCAGAGCTAACAGAAATAGCCCCCAGAATTACAAAATGGCACCCAAAGTCAACCACCAAAATGAACAGAAGTCATTAAGAAAGTGCAGTAAAAGCTTGAATTAATGCTAAATCAGACTCACATCTTTTTGCCCCCAAAGTCAACAAAAATACCCCAAGAGTTAATAAAAACACCCCCCAGAGTCAATAAATACCCCCAGAAATCAATAAAATATCCCCAGAAGTCAATAAACACCCCCAGAAGTCAATAAAAAAAACCCCCAGAAGTCAATAAAACACCCCCCAAAGTCAATAAAAATACCCCCCAGAAGTCAATAAAAAAACCCCCCCCAAAATCAATCAAACACCCCCCCAGAAGTCAATAAAAACACCCCCCAAAGTCAATCAAACACCCCCAGAAGTCAATAAAAAACACCCCCAAAGTCAATCAAACACCCCCAGAAGTCAATAAAAAACACCCCCCAAAGTCAATCAAACACCCCCGGAAGTCAATAAAAAACACCCCCAAAAGTCAATGAAATCAACCAAGACAGTCAGTAAAAAGTTGTTGACGTTAAGGTAAATTAGACTTACATTCTCTTATATTTTCCCTCCATGATAGGAAAAGTAGACTGGGAGTGGGAATCTGAATCTACCACGGAAAAGGCATGCAAGAGGCCATCCACAATTGACTTTTTTATGTTAGGAATGAAAATTCACTATTCCTATGCTTCTGGATTGAATAATTTAACTTGGGATCTTCACCATTTATATATATGATGATGGAGAACACCATGTTTGATCAACCCGCCCCGTGAGTGAGAGGGAAAAGTCTATTTGGCACTTGGAACTCAGAAGGCCAGTACATAGTCTTCTAATTTCCTTATTTTAGTACAGTTGTGTTGACTTAACTGTCTAATATGCACTGTTGCTGTAATGGCATTAAGAGGCTGAGGGTTCAAACCTGAGTGACACCACTAATTTTTGGCACCTCAGCTCTCATCACAGATCACATGTGTGAAACCACTGCTGAATTCAAACTCCGCAGATGAGCTAAGCAAAGTTAAAACTCTGAAGATGAGGTAATCATTGACCTAAGTCCATTCTGTTATAGATATAGTGTATTACATAAAGGAGTTCAGACTCAAAAGTCATGTATATATGGCAGATGCTGGGGTGGGATAGTTGTCTTTTGCCTGGACCTCTATGCCTAGCAAGAACTGTGAACCCTCTTGCCTCTTGTCTCTTGTCTTTGCTGCTTCTATCTGGATATCTTGCTGGCCCCTAGTAGCCATCAATACTAGCCCTTTCCCTGGCTCTGGACTTGTGCCTTGGGACTCTAGCAGGGAAAGCAGTAAGCAGGATCACCCTTCCTCTTACTGATCCCTTCCTCTCCTTAGGTAGTGACTGTGCCACTTGGCCAGTCACTACTCCTTTATGCCTTTCATCATGACTGTCTTTCCCTTGCAACCTTTTCCCCCAGACTCAGAGCAAAGCCAGTGCCTAGCTCTGTGTCTGGCTCCCCCACCTGAAGCTAGTGCTAAGGGTGGTGTGATTATCCTTCCTTCTCCTTCCCCTACCTCTGCTCCCCACCTGTTGACTTCGCTTTGTCCAAGTACGACAACGAGTGCCCTCCTGAATCCAGGAGGCACTTCATTACACTGGTTCCCTCTAGCTGACAAAGTGGTCGAACCAACACTATCCCTTCCTTCTACTTCCTCTCCTGTCTACTCTATGAGGAAGTGGAGGCCTAGCCAGGCCAGGAGCTCTTCCCTCTCCTTCTCTACACCATCCCAGGAGACTGTCCTATACCACCCCTCAACCCACAAGTGTATCTTCATCCCTCCTCACCTTTGCTCTCCACACCAGTTCCTGGAGATCCTCAGGCATCTAGATCAGCCTAGGGATGAGTACCCTCCCTTCTCCTCAGGGCCTCCCCTCATGACATATCAGTTCCTTGTCACCTGGGCCTGCCCCATGCCCAGGGAGTGCCCCTCCTCCTCTTACTTCCTATTTGATGAGGACCTGGGTGGATGGTATATGGATAGAAGGTGGATGGTTGCTGTTCAGCTGGCTTTAGAGAAGCTCCAGGCTGTCATTAGGGATACTCTAGCCCTTGTAGGAGCAGATGCCCCAGGATTCCTAATAGACCACAATTTGGAATTATCTGAGAAGCTATGGAGGGCTAAGGATCTAAGGGAACTAAGGACAGCTGACAAGCTGCTCAAGCTTCGAGTTCAGCTGGTCTTTGCTCGCCTTGAGAAGCTGGAGAGACTGCATAAGGGTCTCAGCTGGGCTTCCCCCCTAGCCCCCAAGAGCTCATTCTTCCTCCCCTTGGAGTTCTGTGGAAGTCTACCTGAGGCTGAAGGAGTACCAGCTCTGGAACCTTTGCCTAGGAGCAGACTATGCCCCCTCATCTTGGTGCAACATCAGGAAAAAGACTTTGCTTCCAAAGGCTTCAGAAGTCTTCTGAAGCCTTCTGAAGCCTTCGAAGCCTTCAGAAGCAAAGTGGATTTTCCTGATGAAGGTGGCAAGCAGCTAGGGACTACTCCTAGTGGAGGAATTCCTAAGCCACCTGGACCTGCAGGAAGGCTCCCTGGACCACCAACTCCTTCAGCAAGCCTTCCCTCCCCTTCTCCTCCTCACCCCCAGTCATTTGGGAACCTCCATATTCTGCCTCATCATCATTCTTCCCTGAATACCCTTGATGGAGGCTTCCCAATGACCCCCACTACAAGTGAATTGGATGAGTATTGCAGGCCCAGCGGCCATGCTCTCCTCATCCCTTTCCAATACAGCCTTTCCCTCTCCCCTTGCTGGAAATGGCCTCCAATTGCCCTTGGGATGTGTCCAGAATGGGCCCCTGCTCTATCTGACCCCAAGAAGGGCCTTTGCTGGACAATCTGGCAAGAATTACCAGCCTGGAAGGTGCATGACCCTGGGGGGCCCTGAAATCCATTCCCCCTTCTCCCAGTTCATGGACTAATTCACTGCCTATCCCCCTGCCTTTATACTTGATTGAAAGCTCCCAATTGTGGCCTTCCAATAGCCCCACTTTCAAGATAATTGGCTGGAGATTTCAGGAGAACTTGTCATTTTACTGGGATTCCCTGCACCCCCTCCTCATCCCCTTGTACATTGGCACAAGCTCCTCCCTTCATTCATGTACATTCAATGGAAATATACAGTTTATCCCTTGTCCACAAGCCCAAGTACCTTGGCCAAACCTTCGGAAAGCTCGTATCCAGGCCAGGATTACATGATTCTGGAATCAAATCTGGCAACTTCCGAAGGTTACTGTTACAACCAGGCCAGAGTCTGGATCACATGATTCCGGAATCAAATCTGGCAACTTCCGAAGGTTACTGTAATGACCAGGCCAGAGTCTGGTCACATGATTCTGGAATCAAATCTGGCAACTTCCAAAGGTTACTGTAACAAGTACACTGGAGTCTGGATTACATAATTCCAGAACTCTAACCTCGCTCTGCAGTTCAGATTGCTTTACCCTGGAATCAAGTTGGACTACTTCCTCAAGGGATAAACTACATAATGCAACAACATATACATTCCTAATCTATGGAGCACACTTCTACAAGGCTTCCAATTTTGTGCCCTCTGCCATATTCCTTCCATTGTAAACATCTCTCTTGGCAAACCATGGGGACCCCTTCCACTCCTTCACACAATTCTCCCTCAGTTCTCCCCCGATTGCCATGTAATCATGTCCCACAGAAAGCTATGCTTTCCACCTCCGCATTCAGCCTAATTTCAGCTCAATTGGATAAATAATGAGAGCTAGGCAGTGGTGTCTCCAAATGGGTCTTCTTTTGGCACTAGCCTCCCTATATCTCCTCCAATTCATGGCCAATTTGGGTGATCTCAAATATTGTGGATCCATGAAATTTGGGTCTTCCATAATCAATTTATTTTGGAGATTTTGGCCCAGCCACTGTGGAGTAAAGAGGAACTCTTCTCCTCACCAAAGCACATTGGAAGCCCCCTGCCAATTTGCCTGTATCCACCTCAATTCCTAATGGATTTGGATGATTTAAATTTTCATGGAAGTGTCGGATTGAAAGCTTCCACAATTCGTCTTGATCTTGGAATTTGGAGCTCCCATTTCGGAATAGTGGGACATTCTTCCCATACTTTAGGCTCAATGGGACTCCCCCACCAGTTCTACCATATCTTCTTCAATTCTGGCCCAATGTACATGGTTTTGATTCCCATGGCAAAAGACTGGCTTTTCCTGTCTTATTTTTTTTTCCACCATTGGCCATCCCCAATTCTTGGACTGTCAAGCTAGTGCTTCAGTCCATGAATTTCAAAATCCCTCCTCCAGATCTCTTTTCCCAGGTCTACCCCTATTCAAAATCACTCCCAAATAGCCCCAATGGATGCCCCAAAACTCCTACTCTCCATTGTGCCCCTTCCAATCATATTCCACCCACCAAACCCCAGAAACATGTCCCTATCCCAGCTTCATGGATAAATACTCTGGGAAAGATTTCTTTTGGTGTGGAAGGAAATCAACACCAAAAAAAATGGGGGGCAGTAGGGGGTACCTAGTAGTATGAGGGGCCAAGGGAAAGGAAGGAATTGGCCTATGGGCCTCCAGGATGTGAATATGACTACAGGCCCCTGGCTGTAAGGTAGACTTAGGCAGGATGGGACATCCTGCAATAGGCAAGCTTCCTGGGAAGGAAGCTATCCCCATGCATTGGCCTCTTTGAGACCTGTGGCCTTGGCTCCCTAGGGACCTCTCTTGTGGCCATGGCCATGGCCACAGCACTAGCCCTTCTCAGAGCCATCTAAGCTGTGGCTGCCACCCCTGTATCACTGTGGCCCTCGCAGCCTATCACTATGCCAGGCACAGCTGCTTCTAGGGCCACAGCCACCTCCACCAGATACAGTGGCAGGCCAGCTCCCTTGATGTGACAGCTAGTCCCAGGCTATGGACTGCAGCCTAATCCTCCTTATGCAGTCCAGCCTGTATGGCATCTTGGCCCTCCTCCCTGGCCTTGCTCCTTGTGGCCCTGCCCTTGCCATGGCCTGGCCTCTCACTATGGCCTTGCCTCCTGCTACAGTCTTGCCCTTGCCATGGCCCTGTCTCTTGCCATGGCCTTCCTCCCTGTGGCTTCACCCTTCCCTGTGGCCTTGCCCTTCCCTGTGGCCTTGCCCCTCCCTGTGGCTTTACCCTTCCCTGCAGCTTAGTCCTCCCCTATGGCCTAGCCTTTCTCTGATGCTCTTCCAGGGCCTGGCCTCTGCTTGTTCAGCCTTCCTCTACATATAGGCTGTGGGACTTTACAGCTAGTGGGCTAATGGCAATCCTTAGTCCCACCAAAGACTTTGCCCACCCACCCTCCCAGTCTTTGGTGTCCTACCCAATGCTATCCAATTCCATCAAGCCTGGGGGCAGCAGCCATGGTGCAGAAGGATCTTAGAGGCTTGAAGACATTTGGATAAGGCCACAACACTTGGCCTTCCTCCTCCCCTTTTCTCTCCATCTTCCTCACCACTTTCTTTTGCCTCTTTTCATCTTCCCCCATTCAAAGGCTAAGATTCATTGTTTTAAAATTCAAAGCCCACTGCTGGATTATAAACTCTCATTGAATCCTGTCTTTTCTTTGCTTTTGTCTGACATCCCCACATTCTCTCTGCTTTATCCACCTTCCTTATGTCCAGGTGCTCAGTTGAGACTTTTGGAGTCCAAACTGGGGGGCACTGTAATATAGTGTATTACATAATTAAGTTAGGACTCAAAAGTCATGTATATATGGCAGTTGCTGAGATTAATTAAGTTAACCTTTGCCTGGATCTTCGTCACCTAGTGAGAAACTGTGAATCTCTGCCTCTCTGTCTCTGCTTCTATCTAGCTATCTGGTTGGCTTGCCTGGTAGCCATTAACTACCAGCCTTTCTCTAGCTTGGGACCTACACCTTTGGATACCAGCAGGGAAAGCAGTAAGCAGGATAGTCCTTCCTCTTACTGACCCCACCTCTCCTTAGGTAGTGACTGTGCCACTTGGCCAGTCACTACTTTACTACCTTTCATCATGACCTCCCTTCCCTCACAACCTTTTCCCCTGGGCTCAGAGCAAAGCCAGTGCTTAGCTCTGTGTCCAGCTCCTCTGTCCAAAGCTAGTGCTGAGGGCAGTGTGATTGCCCTTTCTCTTCCTATTCTCCCATATCCTACACCCTCCCCTGTTGACTCACTTTGTCCAAGTACAACAATGAGTGCCCTCCTGAATCTGGGAGGCACTTCGTTACAATGCTCCCAAAAAACCAAAGTTGCTAAGACGCCCCACCACCAAATGCTTGGCTATCTTGAAGTCTTCTGATGGGCACACCAGCTCAAATGATGAGGAGTTGCCCAAGGTATGGATTTTTTCAGGTTCTAATTTATTATCTTTGTCTCATGAGTTACCTATAGTCTGGCAAGTCTGGACCTCTGGGTGGCAAGCAAGTGAAATCGAACTATTGCATTGTTGGTCTGAAATCCTCTGCCATACACAGCCTTTGTCCCTATGTCAGGATCCCACCCAGGCAGATTGAGCCCCCTAAAGCCCTCTGCCCTCTTGCCCCAACATCATCTTTTGTCTCCCTGTTATCTTTCACCTCCTGATATTGCCAGACCAGAACTTATCAATCTTGAGATCTGCCCTCATTTTCCAGTATCGGACACACCCAGCACTCTGCTAGAAGAGGCTCAAAGGATCTCTGATCCTTGCAAGATCCTTGATGATGCCCAAGAGTTAGTGCACTGCCTACACCCTAGTATTCATGTGGCATGTCCTGGTGACTTCCTTAATGTCTGGGATGCCGACGACCTCGATAATATTTTACTGGCCTTACCTGATGAAGGGGAAGATCCCCTGGATGATTATGAGTATGTTGACCATACTCTGAACCATGTCTTCCAAGTGGTGTCTGTATCCTGCCTTGTGGAGGAGATGAGATGAGGTCCTTGTGGTGCTCTTGGCATCATCAAAGGGCTGGCATTCTTCACCAACAAGCAGGGTCTCAACTTAGAGCAGTTTGAGATCAAGATCTTGAAGCTGCTGAAGGTGCTTCACAGATGCTTACTCATTCCATCTGGGCCATCTCCAATGCTGTGGAAGATAAAAACATCCAGTATCAGAAAATGCGAAATTACACCACTTCCAGCCATTGGATGATCACATGACCAATTACAAAATTAATTATGGCTACATGCAGAAACCAAATTCGTTCTATAACTTCGTCAGTTTTGATTGGAGAGGTACGCCCATATAACACTTAGAAAGCTATGATTCACACCTTTTAACAGTACCAAACACAAGTTGAACGGACCAAAACTGCACTCTCCAGGCCAATTTTACTATCAAAATCCAGGATTTCCAGTAAAAAATGAATATCTCTGTCAGTTCACATTCAATACTCTTGGAACAACCATGCCTAGAAAGATATAAAAGATCCACATGCAACGGTACTGAGCACAAACCAGTCAGCCATAATTGTATATCTAGTTAGGCCCTTTTGCCTTGCTTTTATTCAATCTAAGAGCGGGTTTTTAGGTGGGGGCCCCTGGGGCCCACTGGGTGATTTCATGGCATGAGACAAGGGGCCCCATGGGGCCCCTTGCTCTGAACTTGCCTTCGGGTATCAGCCCATGTATGAGACCAAGAGATTCAAGGCCTTGTTCAAGACCAGTCCAAAAAGGTACCTTCAATCAATATTGATTGCATGGGTAGGACCTAATTACAAGGTTATATTATATGTGGATTAATAAAATTGGAAGTACTAGGGTTTGGAATGACGAAAGGAAGGGATTGTTGAATGGGAGTAATTATTGTAGAGAATTATTGAAGATATGAGTCCCGGGCACTTCCTGATTGGAATCCATTTGGGTCATACATGTCCCCAAGGCCCATAGCCGAAGTATCAAAATTGTTGATGCCAGAGGGGAACATTCCAATGTTGGACTGCAGAGTGCCATTGTCCAAATGTGAACCCATTGCTGCGACGTCTGAATCAGATACAAAGAAATCATGAGGGTTGAAGGCCGAGGAACTTGAAGCATGAATATTGCCATTCGATCCTGCAGCAAAATTGGAGTGTAGAGGGGCAGCATGCCAACTCGTACTTCCTGTATTCGGGTGGACAACGGCGGATGAACTCAAGGGTCCAGCACCAATATTGGTATTAGGTGCAGTGCGAAAATCGGGATATGACGAAGACGTGGCACATCCACTTGTACTTGCAGGATTGGAGTTGAAGTTTCCAGGGCGAAGGATGGGCATGGCTTCTGCATTGGCCTCAGAGTCACTAGACTCATCATTTGTAGGTACCGATATAGCACGAGCCTTTCCCTTTCCCTTCGAGGGCTTTGAAGATACATTGCGACGCTTAGACCTGCCACGCGGCACAGGCAATACACCGGGCTGCTCTGTTGCTGCTCTGGATTCTCCCATAGAGTCGACTGCACTACCCGCGTCTCGCACACAGTAGACGGTATCATTGTTCCGATCAATGATCAACACAACGTCGTCATCGCCATCTTTCTCATGCGCACCCCATGCCTCCACCTTGATCGGGCAATCGTTTCCCTTGTGGAACTGAGTCACAAGAAACCTCCACTGGGATGCATCCCATTGCTTGTTCGTACGTCGCGGATGTGGGGCAGGGCATTCAGTTTCAAGAGGCCATCCAATGATTCGGATACGGTATTGAACAAGGAGGCTGAGAAACCGTACCCAAGGTACGATGGATGGAAACCAGGTGTAGCTGTTGGAAGTGAACAAGTTCTTGATGTATTTCGAAGCCGCGGAGTATGCTGAGTCACGTCGCTTGAGTTCGTTATCGCGCTCTTTTTTCTCTGCCTCTTGATGCCACTTTGCAAGACTGCTTCGATCGAGCCTCCGATGCAACACCTTCACGAAAAGCTCATCGAGTGATTTTTGAAGATTGAAGCCGCCCTCGATCAAGCTCTCAATCTCGGGGGAGCTGCAGATGATGGCATTCTGGGCATGTGCTGCATGTGCATTGGGACGTCCACACACCATAATCATGATGGTGTGAATATCGAACTTAGACATGTGTCCCATCTCGCCCTTGAAGTACTTCTTTTGCCGACTCATGAACTTGGCCACCTTAGTGCCGCTCGTGAGTTTGACATCATTCTCCACCCTTGAGGATTGAGCGACAGTACGGAGTTCATCAAGCCAATTTTCGAGGGCCTGAGAGTCGCCATTGAATGATTCCTTTTCTTTGATATACGCATCCGTGAGCTCGGCTTGGGAGACTACGAGACCAATGGAGAGTAGTGAATTAGTACATTAGTTATACACCAAAAACTTTGAGGTCTTACGTTTAGGAAGTCCGTCCATTTTTCGTTTCCTAGCATACCCATTGAACGGATTGGGTGATCGCCTAAGGGGTATAACCGTGCTGAGATTTGCCAAACGTTGGAGTTGGTGAAGTGGACGATTGGACTTGTCTGCCAACGCCTGCAGAGCATCATTAAAGGCCTTGCAAAGTGTTGCCACAGAGTCACGAAGGTCGTTAGGAATTGGACCCCCATTATACGGCTCTCGCGGCGGTTTAGGTGCATCTGCACAGTTTGCATCGGTCTCATCGTCCTCCCAATTACAATCCGCATCGTCATCAATGTCGCTGCTGCCGCCATCGTCAGAGTCAGACTGAGGGCCGTTGATGCTCGTTTCGCCGCGGCGCTGCATTTGGCTGGCAGAAATCATTCCAACCCTTGGAACCTTGGGCACCAATGCTGTTGGAGCTGCTGGCCGTGCCAAGTCCAAGGTATGCGTTGGAGATGGCCCAGATGGAACGAGCGGGCATCTGCGAAGCGCCTTCAGCAGCTTCAAGATCTTGATCTCGAACTGCTCTAAGTTGAGACCCCGCTTGTCGGCGAAGAATGCCAGCCCTTTGATGATGCCAAGAGCACCACAAGGACCTCGTCTCATCTCCTCCACAAGGCGGGATACGGACACCGCTTGGAAGACACGGTTCAGAGTACGGTCAACGTATTCATAATCATCCAGGGGATCTGCCCCTTCATCGGGTAAGGCCAGTAAAATATTATCGAGGGCGTCGGCATCCCAGACATTAAGGAAGTCACCAGGACGTGCCACACGAATACTAGGGTGTAGGCGGTGCGCTAACTCTTGGGCGTCATCAAGGATCTTGCGAGGATCAGAGATCCTTCGAGCCTCTTCTAGCAGAGTGCTGGGTGTGTCCGATACTGGCGAATGAGGGCGGATCTCAAGATTGATGAGTTCTGGTCCGGCAATATCGGGAGGTGAAAGATAACGGGGAGACGAAAGATGATGTTGGGGCGAGAGGGCTTTAGGGGGCTCAATCCGCCTGGGTGGGATCCTGACATAGGGACGAAGGCTGTGTATAGCAGAGGATTTCGGACCAACGATGCGATAGTTCGATTTCGCTTGCTTGCCACCCGGAGGTCCAGACTTGCCAGACTATAGGTAACTCATGAGACAAAGATGATAAATTAGAACCTGAAAAATCCGTACCTTGGGCAACTCCTTGTCATTTGAGCTGGTGTGCCCATCGGAAGACTTCGAAATAGCCAAGCGTTCGGCGGCGGGGCGTCTTAGCAACTTCGGTTTTTTGGGAGCATTCTCAATCTGCGATGGACAGTATAAGTCCGAGGTTGTAGGCGTAGAATAGAAAAGACGTACCACGTTCAGTGCCTCATATGTCTCATTCCGAGATGCGCCCATGACAGCAAAGTGTTTGATAGTACGACGAGGTGGTGGCTCCACTTCTTTATGAGTTCTCTAATGCAGAGCATGAGAACTGGACTGTAGAAGACCAAAAGTCTGAAAGCACTTACAGTCTTCAGAGCTCTATCTGCATCTGAGGACGTTGGCTCCTCAGATGAGCTGTCAATAACCTTGCGTTTGGTAGCACGGGTTGGCAGCTTCGACACCTTCGTTTTCGGAGCTTCCTCATCTGAGGCCCCGTTGGTAGAGTTCCGTCTGACAAGACGTCCTTGATATGTCTTTAGGTTTGCCTTCGATGAGGCCGGGACAGATTTATTCGCCATTGGATCCAAGGGTGCTATTTTTCCAACTGCAACGTCTAAGTATTTCAGAAACGTTCCAAGTAGAAATATCGCAGTTGAACGGCCTCCACGAAGGGTCGAATCGATGATGAGTGTATGATGAAGTACGAAGATGGTGATGATGAGGGAATCGAGAGGCGTAGGGATGAGGAAAGAACGGGAGGTGTATATAGGGTGAAAGTGTCGATATGCAGAAGTGAGGGTTGAGACACGAGAAGAAAACGAAGGCAGTTGATGCTTCCTGAATGACCTTTGCTCCCAATCGCACAATCCGAGAGGTCCAAGGAAACCAGGAACCTCCCAAGATGCAGTGTGAGCGGGTGGTGCAAGCAGTAACTCGTTGAGTTGTGAGGATTGTTGAAAAAGTGAAGCCAAGCCTTATCACTCTATCCGAGGGGCACAAGAAAAATCAGGTGCCTCTCAAGACCAAGTGAGACAAGGTCGCGAGGTGGTGGTTCGCTGAGAAACCTTCTGGAACTTGCCGGCCCACTTACGACAGTAACTTATAAGGTATGCAATTACAATTCTATTAGTCGAACATCTGTACATACACATATATGAAGAGGAAAATTTAAAAAAAAAAGAGGATAAAGAGGTGGGGAGGCGGAGAGGCAAAGAGGTAAAGAGGCAAAGCTATCATCTCGCCCCACTGAATATAGCCTCGTCCGTCCTCAAAAAAAGAAATGGGGCGGGGGAAGAACGGTCCCAATCGATGTACCATAGTCCAGACTCAAGGTACCCAAACGATTCCATATGGCGGGGGCAGGGAAGGGCGGGAATACTGCACGTCGGGATCGAGCATTGCGCTTTGGCCAATCACACGAACCAGATCATCGTATGGACCATTTGTGCGGTAGAGTGGCACCCAGAATGGTGTAGTGCTCCGATCGTCACAATAGCATGAGCATGCACAAATTGCGCCAACCGACGTCACGTAGCGGTGTATTCCTCATCAAGGGTGCACACTAGCCATGCTGTGGTGAATTCGATTCAATCCATGATTTGTGGTGCACCAAGAGTAAAGCCCTCTACAGCAATAGGAGGGTACTGATTCAATTCCAGCAGAGAGTATGAAGGAACATTTTTATGCTGGTCGCTGCAACCGGCAGGGGGAACGGATGGAACTGCCGCAAATCTCCAAGGTCCCTGTATGGAGGTGCATTCTCCATCATTTCCTGCGAGGTCCACAGGGGATTGCTGGTGCAAGTAGCACATCTGCACGTACTCTGGACACAGCACATAATGAAATGAATCCAGCACTTCCTGGCGGTCTACATGGACTGTGTTCGCTTCGTTGAAGGGCCACGGCCTGTGCTCAGGTGAGTTGCAAAGAAGGCTGAGCACAGCATCACATCTCTGCTCAGATTTGAAAGAAAGAAGAACCTTCTTCTTGTTACAAGCAGCACCTTTTGCCATCTTGTTCTTCCGCACCCAAACTCCTATCAGGCCAGTTGCCTGGAACAGCTCGAACAGCTGCAGAATGTCCACATCTTCAGTCACACCTGATAATTCAATGTGAAACCAGGTGGCCAGAGGGACAACTGGATCAATGACAGCTTGATCAACGACAGCTTGATCAATGACAGCTGGATCAATGACAGCTGGATCAATGACAGCTGGATCAACGCCAACTGGATTGACAACAGCTAAGTCGGTGGCAATTGGTTTGGTGGTGGCTGGATCAGTGGCAGCTGAATCGGCAGCAGCTGGATCGGCAGCAGCTGGATCAGCAGCAGCTGGATTGGCAGCAGCTGGATTGGCAACAGCTGGATTGGCAACAGCTGGATTGGCAGCAGCCGGTGTAAGCAGGATGGTTATTAACCAATCCAACTACTGTCCACGATGTTGAGCCGGGGATGAATGAGGGGATCACAGATCTAATCCAGATGTTCAGGTCTGAGTGGGGGAAGGTCTTTTGAACAGGGGAAATTGCAGTGAGCCAACAAAGCCCAAGCAATTTAGTGAGAATGTGTCTTTCAGTCAAATTACCACACCCTAAGAATCTCTTCTTGAGACCTTAGTCAAAGTGTAGTTAGAATTTGCTTTTTGTAGTGAGAAATCACCCAGGGACCAGCAGCTGTTCAAGGAGCTTCAAACTGGAGGGAGGGGGAGGACTACTGAATTTGTGTGCTAGCTGCACCTAATATACAATCCAGACTTCTACTCAATAGAAAGTAAAAACGTCGGACTTAAGGGACACACAGAGAAAAAGAAATCAAGTTAAAATCTTCAAAACTGATGGAGATATTCCAATTTCAAGATAAAAGGGGAGATTGACACATTACATGCTATTCCTCCTTCAAACCTGGACAAGTTCCCTTAAGGAAAGGTGGAATAGGTCGCCCTGAGGGTCTTCTCCATTGGACATAAGAGGGCCGGAAGTAACTTGCTATTTTGAATGGTGGAGCAAAGGGGGAGTCATGGGGAGGGAGTTGTCTTGTGAAAAATGGAGTTCGTGTCCGCTCGTTTTGCCCTTGGTAACGTTCGATGCGCATTTCAACAGATTTCAGGGCATGGTCGTTTCGAGTCGATCTGATCAAAACTGACAGAGAAATCTGAAAAATACTCCTTCAGAGTATGAATCATGGCAAGATATTGTACAGGGACCGCATTTTTGATCCGTTCGTTTCGTGTTTGGTACCGTTCGATAGGTACGATTCGTATCTTTCTGGGAGCGTTCGTTTCGGGTCGATCCGATCAAAACTGACGGAGAAATTCGAAAAATACTCCTTCAGAGTAGTGCAGCCCCTATCTGGATCATGTGATGAATCCGCGAGTCCAGAATTGGAACTAGGCCTGGTCCGCGTCATTACATAATCACAATCTGTCGCCCTTAAAGCAGTAGGATGACTTGGAAGAGCAGGCAAGTCACCCAGTCTTGAAGAAAGATGGCAAGTTGAATTGCCTTGTCCAAAGAAAATGGACTTGAAGTAGGGCATAAACTGCCCCTTTTTGATGAGGACTGTTGAAGTCTGACAGATAGTCAATAAATTGACTGGTGGACATGGTAAAGGAATGAGGTGATATTATGGGTTGGAAAGGGTAGGAATCCAATTGATTTCATGAATAAACGAATGGCAATATAATTAAATGAGCGTGGTGACATATAATTGATTTGTTCGTAGGGAAAATGGGCTGAGGATGAGGATTCTATGGTGTAGGGATTTATCCCTCCAACATATTAGGCCTCAGCTAAGTCATGGTCCCTCGTGACAGGCATCCAAAAATATATTTTCATTGTACAATACGCCATCATGTGATTAAAGCTCTGATGGGGCATTGCCGATGACAACAGGTTCACTTCGTTCTTGTTCGTTCGACTGGGAAGACGGTTCTTCGACTAAGACCTCCGGTTGTTTAAACACAAGTGGCGTAGGTCTGTTCGCCAAATCTGGCTCCTTCCACAGTTCTTTCTTCTTCTGGCCGATGATGTTTGCTATCTCGGCCATCCAAATGGCGTGACTCGGCGTGGTTGGAATTATTGAGTTCCATTGGTGAAAAACACTCTGGATCTCAGCCTTCAAAGCCAGGAACCTCGGGTCCTCATTGTCGACTTTAACGGACATCGAAGTGAGTGCCCCGCGAAATAACTCGTTGATCGCGAGGTAATAATCTTCCATTGAAAAGGAATCGGTATGAATCCTTGATAGGACATCTTTTAATGCATGAGTCATCTTGACTGCGTGCATTTGCTGAATGCTAATAGAGTCAAATCATTTGTACAACGCGGATGTTGTTCTTTTGAAGTCTTTGATTAGGTCTTCTGTTCATTTGGTAAGAACATCTGCTGCCTCATGCACATGCAGAAGTTCTCGATTCAGGATCTCCAATGCATCTTTGGATGTCTCCTGGAGATCATGACATTCCTTCTTGTAGAATGCCAATTGAGATCCTACAATTCCGACGTTTTTCAAGACTTGGTCAGATACGCTAATAAACGGGTTGCATTTAATGATTTGAACTGAGGTAGTTCTGTCCTCAGTCGATGCCTCAGGTCTTATTTCTGGTCTCTTCTCAGGCCTTTCTTCAGGAAGACTTGGCAACCCAAGGTTAATATTGCCGGTTTTGCTCAAGTCTTTCAAGGCTTCAAGAAGCTTGGTATGATCCACAGTCGGAACAGAAGATTCTGGCCTTCCAACGGGTTCAGGCATATCAGATCTCGAAACCGGCTTCTTACTAGATGAATGTCTATCTGCGTTCCTACTTGAGCACTTTTCCATGCCCCTACTTGGAGGCAGACGGGAACGCCAGTTATCGAAACCAGAGCCTTTCTCCGATGTACATTCTGAAAGACGATGTGAAGACCCTTTCTTCTCACTAGGTCTGTATGAGTTGAAACAGCAGGGCGGAATGCGTTCTGCCATATTGCAGTCGAAGGTAAGGAATTTGGGGTTTCTTAAGTCACTAATTGTCATTATGATCTCAGTTAACCCATTATTCCTGAATAGTCAGCACATTTCTTCTTGTTCTTTGATATAGGAATGCTCCGATTTCACAGAACTCAATACCTCTGTATGCATCAATGGAGTTCCTAACCGAAGATTCGCACAAAGACGCTTTGATGTCATGCCCCAAGGCAACCAGTTAAACAGCTCAGGTACGAAGTTAATCCCATTTAGGAATCGGGTCTGATCGTTTTCCTTGTTTAGCTTTCTGTGGCTGTAATCCCATAACTCGTGTTCTTCTTCGATAAACGGGTCTAGATCATCATCATCTTCCTTTATAGGTTCATAACCTAAGGTGCAACGTTTGGCTGCCTCGTATTTCGACTTCCAGAACTCGATTTGTTCATCTGGATCCATTATCTCCCAAGGCCTAAGCCTGCATCGGTCACCCGGTCTGGCTGCGGAGGATATCACAAGATCTTCCTCATAATAATTCCATACAGGTTTCGTAATGATAGGTTCTGTGTTCTCTCAAAAATGGTAAAGCTTTAATCTTTTCCAGGCTATTGGCTTGCGCAAGACGACACCATCGGGTTGTTGTACGATATACGCGCCAGACGGCCTTCGTTGAACAATTATAAATGGTCCATACCATTTAGCCATTCCTTTTTGACCATGCTGAGTATCTAGGGCCTCATTATAAACAATAACCCATTCTCCTGGGTGATATTCCCCAGATCTCATTCGTGCTGCGTGTTTTCGATTGAAGGCAGCAGCTGCTTTCCTTCATGAGTTTTTGTTTGCTAACACGGCTTCATCAAGTAGATCATCTCATTTGCTGATCTGCAAGATCCTTAATGCAAGAAGGTCTTCGGTACTTTTTACAGACGGCCAATCCAAGGAATGGAAAGTGCAGTCTTTAACGTTGTGGGGCATAAGCGGGTGCTGGCCATACAGCAGATAGTAGGGAGTGTATCCCGTGTTTTGTTTGACCGTCACCCTATCAGCCCAGATAGCATGGCCTAAATAGTTGGGCCAATCATAGATTCGGATCGATGATATCTTCCATAGTGCATTAATCCATATGGCATGTCCACATTCGGATTTTCCATTTGCTTGAGGATTATAAGGTGATATTTTAACAACAGGCACCTTATATTTCTGCATGAGGCCCTCAACAGCTCCCTTGAACTCAGATCCATTATCGATTGTAAGCTGGAAAATGCAGCCATATCGACACATGATGTCGAATAAAAAATCAGCGATCTTGTCCAACGATAAAGCTTTCAGCTTCGTAGCCTCGAGAAACCCAGTAAGATTGTCAACTAGATCAACAACATATCTAAACCCATGTTTCCCTTTAGGCATATGGACCGAGTCCATATCGAATCGCCTGAGTAATGTGCGAGTATACTGTGGTTGAATAGGAATCATATTCCTGTAAGTCGATCGCATTTGACATTCATGACAGGTCAGACAGTACTGAGCGACAAAATTGTACATGTTAGGCCACCAGTACAAGTCTCGGACTTTACGAAAGGTTGGGTCTCGTCCTCGATGTCCAGATTCATCATGTGCATCTTGACAAATCCTCGTACAGATCTCTCTGCTCAATATGACTTGAAGAGGTGGCTTGTCACCATTATGTTGCCAAAGCATTTGTTCCAGAATAAAGAAGTGCCTAGCCTGGTTGGCTATGTGGTTCCTTCGCTTTTGATCCTCAGGAAGCTTCAAACTTGTAAGGTACGCTAGGATTTCATCCCAGTACTTGGAAGTGTTGTACTCATAGATCTTATGCTTATGAGTTAACTTCTTTGTTGACTCATCTTCAGCAGGTACGAATGCTTCACCCTCAAAGGCTTCAAGTGAAAATTCATCATCTGGAATTTCACTAGACACGCAATCGGGTTGCACCCAATCGACTTCAAGAGAGTTTCTTTCTCCCGATAATCAATTTAAGGTTGTAAAGCGCAGGATTGGGTCTTCCACAGTATCTGAGATTTCAGATAAGTTGTCTTTTGGTACCTTGACTAGTTTAATAGTCTCGCTAATATCAGATTCTGCTTCAGATTCGTCCAAATCTTGACTTGCTTGTGGACATTGCGATAAACCATCTGGGCCTCGATGTTTTGAAGCAGGCAAATGCATTACTTCAAAATCAAAAAGCAAAATGTACGAGATCCATCTTGTCATTGCAGCATTGGGTAAACCCAGATTGTTGATCATCTTTGCTATGTAGCTTGCGTCTAGCACGAGGTGGAAATGGATTCCATGTAGTCTGTATCGTTCAGCATTCAAAGCACAAAAAACCCCATACAGCTCCAATTTGGGCTGTGAATAGCAACTCTCGGTATTGTTGAAGGTAAGTGATCCGAAATTAATCAGATAGTCAACATTATTGACTTGTTGGCTGACTACCCAGCCACATCCCATAGTAGACGAGTCCACTGCGATAGAAACAAGGCCATAGTCGTCATTTCGTTGTGATTTCGATATGACAGCTCATGCAAGATCGTAGTTGATTGCTTTAATTGGTACAGCCGTTGTGGCTAGTTGTTTCAACTCGTCTAAGGAGCACTGTGCTTCCTGGCTCCAAGCAAACTCACTAGGTGCCATTTTCCGAGTTAACGAGGTAAGAGGCTTAGCTATTATCGCAAAGTCTTTAATCCAACGTCTTATGACTCCAACAGTTCCGAGGAACCCTTGAACTTCTGTTGAATTGGCACAGGTAGGCCATTTTTGTAGTTTGGCATTAATTTCATGTGATACATGGGCTCCTTCTTTAGAGACGATGGCTCCAAGAAGCGCAAGTCAGGGTGTAGCAATAATGGCCTTCTGGCCCGTGATAGTAGCACCAGAAATCTTGACTCATATTAGAAGCTCTTGTAACATTGTAGCAAATTTGAAAATAAAGTGGCGAATTTGCTTGTTCTTGGGAATTGGAACATTGCCATAGTCAGACCGGGGTCCCATTCCCACGCAGTCATCCACAAAGACGTTGGCATGATCAGGTGCCATAGATCCGATCATATGCGAGGTCGCGCGACAGAAGACTTGCATAGAGTTAGTATAGCCTTGAGGCAATCTTGTGAGTCTAAGTGGCCCTAGAGCGTATCCATGAAAAGTTGTTAAATCGCGGGATTTCTCAGCCAATAAATAGCTGTCATATCCACTCTTGAGATCACAAATACAGTAGCAGGTTCGCCCCATGAATTGTTCAATCATTTCGTTGATATGCGGTGGAAGACCGGTGTCACAGATAGTCATGGCATTCAGGGGCTGTAGATCATGCACCAGTTGCAAGAAACCGGACTTCTTTTCGACTGCAAAGATAGCTGAACGATAGGATGAAGCGGATCGCTCATACTTTCCACTATCAAACTGTTCCTGGAGCAATTTCGAAACCTTGTCCATTCGACCAAGAGGAATTCTTATGTTTTTCCTCATCCAAGGTTCATGAGGTATGGTTGGCATTTTGTACAGAGGAAAATATTCCGTATTAAAGGTTCCTCTTTCATGTTCTTCAAACACAAAGGCATCGCCATGTGTTACGATCAAGTGAGCAATAAGCTCAGTTTCTGGTTTGGTTAGGAAACCCGTAGGAATATTGTCCAAAATATAGGTAAGACATTCCCTTGTTATTTGTTCCATATATTGAATATCCTCTAGCTTGATAGGATTCGTTGGCAGGGATGGAAATTCCCTGAGTTTCAACGGATTGAAGACTAAGGCGCGAAAATCCAGATTATAGGATGCTACCGGATGGACTTTCTTCCCAACAGGTTTGTATTTCTGGTTGCCCATGATATATCTTGTGATCTCCTCAGCCGGACCTATTGTACGGGCGAATGAAAGACCATTATTTATAAGGGCTTTCATTAATCGAGCCTCCAATTGGTTGTCCTGGATCAAGTTTTGAACATGATACACTGTTCAGAGGGCATCAAGAATGACAGGTGTGTGTAAAGCTTGATTGAGAATGTCCGGGTCATGGTTAACAGGCCTCAGCTTTATAAGCTTGCCTCCCATGTCTGACAGAATTGAAGATATATTTGTAGGAAATTCCGGAATTTCTTCAAAGGTTTCCACTTCAGCAGAACAGCTGTTTGAAGCAGACTTCGCATGACATTTGACTAATTCGATAGGAAGGATGTTCCTAGGTGCTGACATTATTGGCAATGTCACTTTAACGGAATGTCCAGTGTCTCGATCTCTGTCTTGCCATATTTGGAGATTCATCCCAGATCCATGAGTGTAATTGATTCTGGCCAAGTATGAAAATAACCATGGTTGTCCTAGAGTTACTTCTTTGGACCCAATGTCGTCGGGTGTTATAAAGAAATTGTGGTGGAGTGGAACTCCTCCAACATGTACCGGAATGTCACGACAAAGCCCAACAAGATTAACTTGGTGGCCAGAAACTCCACGCAAATGCCAGTCCTTTCCTGAAGGATCCATCAGGAGCTCCAATTTGACTTGAGTTGCCTGTCCCATCATGTTCAATTCACTTCCATTATCAATTAACATTGTACAGGATCGACCCATAATTGTGCCTTGGATTTTAGCCATTACCATAGCCAAAAAGGACAGGCTAAACAAATAATCCGAATTTTTCGTATTGAAGACTCGGTCATGTTCAATTTCAAGCTGTCTTTTATAATATTCCTCAGCTTGATCATCGGTATTCAATGTATATTCGGTATCATCAGAAAGGTAGTCATCTGATGTTTCGTCATTGGAGTTGACTTGAATTAGACCAATAGTACATATGTCTTTTGGAGGACGATTGACATATGGGCACTTAGGTCCCTTTTTGGCTTCAAGCGGTTTGATTCTGCATTCAACCAAACTGGCTAACACCTTGGCATTCTTTGTCTGTGGAACCTCCATAACAACTGGAATCCTCTGCATCTTTGTTGCGATCTGAAGCCTTTTACAAAGCTCGAATGAAGATCCAAGAACATCGCCGAGTCGAACAGTAACTTCTTTGTCCATCAAGGACTTGTATAAATCCTCGATATTGATGGATTCCTGAAGCTCGCTAGCGAATCGGTAAGCTGGTGAGGCTCTCTTCCTTGCCAGATCATTCTTCTCATGAACTACAATGTCATCGAGTGTGGGCTTATGCATTTCTTTGCCTTTAGGACGAGTCTTCTCTCTATGAGTAACCGGGGGTTTGTGGACTTGAGGATTACTTGGGGAGCCATCCCCCATCACTACGTCTTCATCTGGCAGCTGCGCATCACGCTTCAAGATTGTCACGGGTTGTTTTTCAGAACTCGACTGGCCACCCTGGTCTGGAGTCTTAACATCTCGTTTAGACGTGGTAGGCGAGTCTCTCAGCATTGGTATCGGATTTTGTTGACCATGGCCTTGGTTAGGAACCTCCACATAGGCTCGGTTAGGCCGTTCAGGTCGCTTTCCCTTAGTATCATCTTTGTCATATGGTTCGGATCACTTCTGCAGACGATTTTGCGCTCTCTCAGCAGGAAAAACGTCGTATTCGTACTCTCCGAACATAGCAAACTCCTGGTTAAGGGAGTCAAACCTCGGTAAGCAGTCTGTCTCCACATTTGACGCATTTGCTATCTGTTCTTGCAGAACCTGAGCAACACCACCATTATCAACATCTCCATGAGGCAAATCCGAACCATCAAATTTCACGAGATGACCTTCATGCAAGAACTTCAAGATTTTCTTCACGATAAAGGCTTTGGTTTCCAGACAATCTCTTAGTGAGTGTCCATCTTCAGTGCACATGAAACATCTGATTGAAGATCCAGAGGGCCTAGGAGACCTTTTTGTAGGCCTATCCACTTCAATCGCAATCGCCAAACAGCCGATCTTTTCAACAAGATCGTTGATATTCGACTTAGACGAGTCCCCGGGCTCCTGTGCCTGGGGTTTGGCTTCATGTTGAAGCTTCGCGGTAGGTTCTTCTTTCTTGACCTTGGACTCAAGTCTAATGCGATGTTTCTTAGACTTAGCATGACTAGTATCTTTCTCAATGTCCGAATCTGAAATTGAGGACTCTTTGTCCGAATCTGATGAACTTGGTATGCCCATCTCGCTCGAGACCTCTGGGCTTTCATCATCATCAACAACTCAGTAAAGGTCTCATTTGAGACGAGTTTTCACAGTACTAATAACCTTGTTCATAGGTGGGGGTTTCGTCAAGTCTGTCCATAATTCAAGATTCATGAGGACATTAGCAACATTTTCATGAAAGGTACGAGGCTTTAAACCTCTCCAAAAATAGTTGTGTTTATCAGTCTCAGATAGAGACTGGCAATCTTCAAGCACCTTTGTGATAACTTTGAACTCGTGAATATATTCATCAAACTTTTGGATAGACATTAAATTATGACTCTTCCTAGCTAGTTTGATGAGATGGTCGAGTTTGTAATAGGGGTTTTCTTCCTCAGATGGATAGTACTCAAGTAGTTGAGTCTTAAATACTGTCCAATCATCGCCCGAGTATTCATCGAGTGTCTTGATGAACCACTCGGACTTACTGTCACAATAACGAGTGATTTGGCAGACCATTTGGGCTGGTGTAAGGCCCGCCGCGGACATACAAAACTTGTATTCCGTGAGGAAATGTAAGATCCATTTCCCAGTAAACCTGGGGGTGTCTCTGGAACAAGGTCCAGGCATGTGAGTGAATGCCAGTGAAGACATTGTTAAGACGTGAGAATTTGTTCCAAGTGTTGATAATAGGGGTGTGAATTGAGATTCTTGTGATCCCCTGTAAGGACCACCAATTTGTAAGCAGGATGGTTATTAACCAATCCAACTACTGTCCACGATGTTGAGCCAGGGACGAATGAGGGGATCACAGATCTAATCCAGATGTTCAGGTCCGAGTGGGGGAAGGTCTTTTGAACAGGGGAAATTGCAGTGAGCCAACAAAGCCCAAGCAATTTAGTGAGAATGTGTCTTTCAGTCAAATTACCACACCCTAAGAATCTCTTCTTGAGACCTTAGTCAAAGTGTAGTTAGAATTTGCTTTTTGTAGTGAGAAATCACCCAGGGACCAGCAGCTGTTCAAGGAGCTTCAAACTGGAGGGAGGGGGAGGACTACTGAATTTGTGTGCTAGCTGCACCTAATATACAATCCAGACTTCTACTCAATAGAAAGTAAAAACGTCGGACTTAAGGGACACACAGAGAAAAAGAAATCAAGTTAAAATCTTCAAAACTGATGGAGATATTCCAATTTCAAGATAAAAGGGGAGATTGACACATTACATGCTATTCCTCCTTCAAACCTGGACAAGTTCCCTTAAGGAAAAGTGGAATAGGTCGCCCTGAGGATCTTCTCCATTGGACATAAGAGGGCCAGAAGTAATTCGCTATTTTGAATGGTGGAGCAAAGGGGGAGTCATGGGGAGGGAGTTGTCTTGTGAAAAATGGAGTTCGCGTCCGCTCGTTTTTTCCTTGGTACTGTTCGATGCGCATTTCAACAGATTTCAGGGCATGGTCGTTTCAAGTCGATCCGATCAAAACTGACAGAGAAATCCGAAAAATACTCCTTCAGAGTATGAATCATGGCAAGATATTGTTACAGGGACCGCATTTTTGATCCGTTCGTTTTGTGTTTGGTACCGTTCGATAGGTACGATTCGTATCTTTCTGGGCGCGGTCGTTTCGAGTCGATCCGATCAAAACTGACGGAGAAATTCGAAAAATACTCCTTCAGAGTAGTGCAGCCCCTATCTGGATCATGTGATGAATCCGTGAGTCCAGAATTGGAACTAGGCCCAGTCCGCATCGTTACATAATCACAATCTGTCGCCCTTAAGGCAGTAGGATGACTTGGAAGAGCAGGCAAGTCACCCAGTCTTGAAGAAAGATGGTAAGTTGAATTGCCTTGTCCAAAGAAAATGGACTGGAAGTAGGGCATAAACTGCCCCTTTTTGATGAGGACTGTTGAAGTCTGACAGATAGTCAATAAATTGACTGGTGGACATGGTAAAGGAATGAGGTGATATTATGGGTTGGAAAGGGTAGGAATCCAATTGATTTCATGAATAAATGAATGGCGATATAATTAAATGAGTGCAGTGACATATAATTGATTCATTCGTAGGGAAAATGGGCTGAGGATGAGGATTCTATGGTGTAGGGATTTATCCCTCCAACACCGGATTGGCAGCAGCTGGATTGGTGGCAGCTGGATCAGCGGTCTCTGGAATAGCACCTCCAGGAAAGGTGGAAAGGGCAGAAGGGCAACCAGGAGGCATTTGGGGTGCCTTGAATGAATCACTAGGAACGACAGGAGGGGCAGAAGGGTGATCTGGAGGCAGTTGGAGTGCCTCGAATGAATCACCAGGAATGACAGGAGGGGTGGAAGGGTGGCCTGGAGGTGTTTGGGGCACCTCGAATGAATCAACAACCTTGGTTGGACCATGAGAAGCACTCTGCGAATGCTGGGCATGCCAAGAGCCAGAAGGCTCTGGCATTCGAGAAACAGGACGACCACGAGAGCCAGCAAGATCGCTTCCAGGAGAGCAAGAATGGCAACAGCTGGAAGAAGGAGGGTGACGATCACAGGAAAGAGGCCGGCAATGATTGCGGGAAGGAGGGCGACGACGATCATGGGAAGGGGAGCAACAATGACGGAGCGAGCGCGAATGGCGGCGGAAGTGGGGAGATGAATGTGGATGAGGGTGGAAATGGCAAGGAGAATGCGAATGAGGGCGGAAACGGCAAGGAGAATGTGAACGAGGCCAATCATAATGACCATGACCATGCTGACCAACCACAGTAGGAGAACAGGACCGGGTTGAACGCTGCTGTGTATATGATGGTCCCACAGTGACATGCGAGGACGAGGCCACACAACTGTCTTCAGGTTGTGGAAGCTCAATGCATGGAGTGGGTGGTGCACGCCGGTGCCATTCAGTCCACTCCACAAGGAGATACTCCTCCAGGGGTGTGCGCCATACCCTACGCTTGTTCTGGGCAACTTGGATCATGGGGACAATGCGACCATACTCAGCTGAAGCCTGGTCCCGCACCACAACAGGAAGGTCCTTCTGCACAGCATCCCAAAGGGGGTCTGCCTGTGCTGCCACCGCAATACAGGCCTTCCTCCTCTGCAACCTTGGATTCCAGTCATCAATAGACCCTTCTTCATCAGATGAGGAAGGGTTGGTGTTAAAGTCAGGCATGACGGCATCAACCAAATTCAAGTCCATCGAGCCAGTGGGTAGAGTTGGTTGTGGCATGGGATCTCATGGTGGGGACAGCGAGGCAGCACATGGGAGAGGTACTGTGTCATGAAGCATAATGGTACCAGGACCCAAGACACGGGCGAGTGCTCCAGCCATATGACTGTCCACATCTCGAAGACAGGACTCAAACAGATCATTATAGAGGGCCCTGGATTGCTGGGATTCATCCCCCTGCCCAATCGGGAACTTGATGATCCAGGGTGATGGATGTTTAACCTCAGCCACAGGCTGCATCCTCCAGATTTCCAAAAATTCGCCACGAGCATCGCCGGTATCATGTTCGGTAATCTCTTTAACAATCACCTGATATTCCAGGGCTGTAGTGGGTGGACAAGGATTAAGAGGATGAATGTCTTTCCCATCCAAGATTCGAATGCCTTGGAGGGGGACACCATGGTGTTCTAATTCCTCAAAAGGAAAGTCGACCTCAGCCATAGAAAAGAAAGCTCCCACAAGAGCATGATTGACTCCAAATCGTGGGAGCTCCAGACCAGCAACGAGAGCAATGTGGTTGATGGTCCGATGCATCAGAAGTCGACTAACAGCATGTAACTGGGCCTCTGCATCTTCGAGTTTTATAATCTCAAGTGGCATGTGGAATTTTGAGAAACTGGACGGGGTGGGGAGAGCACCATCACATCCACTCTGGATCAAAGAGTTGATGATGTTGGAGGTGCCACAGATTGATGATGAGGTCAGAATATTGTTGAGTCGTAAATTGAAAAATTCTGTGGCCCCAAACCACAGCTGATGTAACTCGAATGTGTTGACAATGAGGTTCCGGATGTTCCGTAACCATACATTGTCGAAATACCAATCCAAGTGGTATGTGCTCTTTTTCATGGGCTGACATGCTGGATATTGATGTTCAAGGAGATAGGGAAAATGTGGCAAGGTGTGATTGTACATGTGTTGCATGCACAGAATGTCGCCGTATGACCAAGTGGGAGAACGTGATGGCAACCATGACCTAGTGAGTCGGATAGTGTTGAATACGTCCGAGTCCCAACATCGATACAGTGACTCCTGGTATTTTGGATTAAACTCTGGGAGGCCAGGAAACAAAAGGCCAGAGAGATCGTCCACGTTCACAGGGCCTGGGTCAGATGCCAATAAGGATGTCAATTGAGCGGACAGATCTGAATCGTGGACAGTGTTGTTGTACTCCAGCACCCAGTCCTGAATGCAAATGAAGTGCTTGGAAGAGCTGGGGTGATCGCCTCTGAGAGCTGGAGATAATGTCACTATTAGTCCTTGAAACAAATTCTTGCCATGAAAGGAAGAAACTTACAAGACTGAACTTCCTTGAAATGATGATAGTATCTGTTTGCCCATGGCATGAAAATGCCTTCAGCACATTAGCTGAACTAAGTGGCAGGGCAGGACCAAGGGATTCACCAAATTGCCACTGCGAGGGTTGGCCATCATCATTGAGCTCGATGGGGTTGGGAGGAGGTGCTGGCAGAGAAACTTCAGACTTCTTTTTGAAGCTCAGGAACTTCTTCGTCCCCCTAGATGAGGAAGCAGAAGGGACAATGGAAGAGGATGATGCTCCCACAGTCGAGGGAATTGAGCTATCCATCGACAGCAGTCGACTTCTTGGTCTTGGACTTCATTTTGTGAGGAGGTGCGTGTGGGGTAGTACTGTAACCCAAACAGACTCCTACGACTCAGAACAGACAGATGTGCTGCTCAAAAGTGCACAAGTAAGATGGGGGAAGGGGGTGGAGAGGTTGATCCCTGATTGCAGGTTTCAAGATGGAGGAAGTTGCACTTCGACCAATCCAGATACCACGCATGTGCGAATGACTGCCGGAAAAATCCTGGATTGTATGCTTGAGCTCCCGCAGTGCAGGAATGCCACTTGCTGAGGGACCTCATGATTCTCATACCATACCCAGCAACCCCCAGAAATCAGTGAGCTAATAGGGATTCAAACTACAGGAAAACTTGTGCATCGTTTGGTGCATCATTCCAAAGCTCAAGACGTCGTTATTTTTTCTGCAATTCTGTGGATCATGACGTCTGTCTCAAAGTCTTCAAGCCCATGTTCAACCCGTCACGAGATCTTTACTGCGTATCGATCTGACTATCACCCCTGACTTTTAATGGGAACAAGAGATTCATGGCAGCTCAGAATTTTTTTGGATTATGGTTGAAGATATGGATGGCTGAGATCCTTCTGCTCCGTCATCAATTCATTCTGTGGCAGTGATTTTCAGAAGATGAACATACTGTTACTTTCACTGTCCTGATGTACAAGCCCATCCCACCTAACTACTGTATGCGCACAAAGTCTAGCAAAGGGATATTTTTGTGACGTGACATTTGTGCTAACTTCACTAGCAAAGTGACAGCCACTACTTAGCTTCTGCGCATGGCCATATTCTCTGTCAGCAATAAATCCAGTTCTCTATTACTGCATCTGACGGGTCTCTGAATACATCTCTATAGTTGGATCGCGAGAAATGCCCACCCCCTCCCTCATTTCTTCTTGAAAAACTACTGTATGACAGTTTCCCCATTCTCATTCGTTCGTTTATTCCTGTACCTTCGAGTCACGCGTCACACACCCCCTAAACCGCTTTGTCACGCGTCACAGAAAGGTTGCTGAACTAAGAAATGTGGGTGTCACACCCCAAAGGGGTAATTTTGCTTTTTTTTCGGTCCTATGGTGTACGAACTTGGGTTTTCACGCGTCACAAAGGCCCGCTGTAAGCGGGAAACGGAGGGAGGAATCCAGCCACAGTCCACGATATGGAATCGAGAACGAAAAGAAGGGACCACGGGATCAATCCGAATGTTAAGGCTCGAAGGAAGGAAGGTCTTTGGTGATAGAAATCTAATGCTGTAAGCAACACCTGCTCAAGCAATAGAATAAAGAATGAATATGGGTCACAAAACCACACCCTAAGGCTCTCCTCTTGAGGCCCTAGACAAAGTGTAGTAGTCTTAGTGGAATTCACCCAAGGAACCAGTGGCAATACATCAGTGCCTCAAAACTGGGGAGGGGGAAAACTGTCGAAATTCGCATCTCCTGCACTTAATATACATCACAGAAAAATGCTATGGTAACCGGAAGAAAGGTGGGGTTAAGGCGAAAATGATGAAAAAGAAATCAAGTCAAAAGCTTCAAAACTGAAGGAGATATTCCAAAATCAAGTCAGAATAGGGGAATATGGCTTAACCAAGCTATTCCTCCTCTCCTACTGAACAGAATCCCTTGGGGAATGGTGGAACTGGTCGTCCTAGACGTACCCTTCGTCGGATATAAGAGGGGCAGAGAATAATTGCCATTAATAATCAAAAAAAAGCGGAGGCAATAATGGAATGAGACATGGGGAGTTAAATTGTAGAGAGCCGAGTTTTAATCCGCTCTTTTTGCCCTTGGTACCATTGGATGCGGACTGTCGACAGCTTTCTAGGCGCGCTGGTCCCGAACGAATTGGATCAAAACTGACTGAGAAAATCGAAAAATACTGAAGGGATATATGAAACACATAGTGAAATCGACCCGGAACATGCAGTTTTAATTCGTTCGGCTCGTGTTTAGTATCGTCGGAAAGGTGTGAATCGTAGCTTTCTGGGCGCTATCTTGCCGAGTCGATCCGATCAAAACTGAGGGAGATATTCCACGTTTACTCCTTGAGAGCGCCGCATTAGCCCCTATTTGTCATGTGACAAGTCCGCGAGTCGGAATCAAGGCCCGGGGTGTGTAATCCGTTGTGTTACATAATCACAATTCGTTAGAGTCGCCCTTGAGGCAACAGGAAGCGTGTATCAGAAGTGGAGACTGATTGAAGGTCAAACAAAGCAAGCAAATGAATGCTATTGCCACATTGAGGTATGGCATAAAAAGTGGAATTTGGGTGGCCTGTTGAAGTGCCGCAGATACATAATAAATTGGCTCGTGCACAAACAAAGGAATGGCGCGGATTTGTGGGTATTAGGCGTATGGGATTCAGGCTTGTTCTCAATGAATGACGGCGTGGGAATTGACGTCCGGATTGACATAGAAAATGGTTCATTTGTTTGAAAGATCGTCCTTGGATAGGGTTTGTACGTAGTAGGGATTTGTCCCTCCAACACCGCGAACTTAAAAAAATTGTCACATGATTTTTGATCGAACCGTACTTCATGCCATTAGGGCCACTTCGGCTGCATGAGAAATATTTCTGCGAAATGCATTTCTCAATATAAAAATGGGGAAACGTTTCTAATCGTTTCACTACTTTTATATTGAGAAACGCATTGCCTAGAAACGTTTCTGGTGCAGCCGAATCAGCGCTTAAGTTTCGAACCATTGGCTCCACGAGGAGACTTCGGCTGCCAATCTCATTCAAGCACTTGATCCCTCCTGAGAAATTCCCACCCACAACTCCTCTCCTCTCCCTTCAGCCACTCCCTCTTGCCTCTTGCTGCGTTGCACAATAAAGAGTTTGAAGTATTGTATTCCAGAAAATTACAGCCATTCAACAAGATACAGACTCAAGTCTTCCAAGCCTTGTACAACTCTAGATGACCAATGTCTTCATCAGTGCACCTACTGGTATCGGCAAAACCATATGCACTGAATTTCTTTGCTGAGGCTCTGGTCAAAGTCTGATGCGCCTTGTGCTGTATGCATCGAGCCATATCAAGATGTGGTGGACCAATGAGTCTCTGAATGGCGGAAAAAATTTGGTAACCTGCAAGGGAGGGAGGAAATAGTCGGCCTAACCGGCGTGACAAGTGCAGATCTCCGCATATTGGAAAAAGGTGCCCATGTATTCATACATCCCATTAGTGCCTCTGGAGGTTCATTATGGAATGCTGATCATCTTCGTTTATCAAGTGGGATATTCTCTCCCGCCGGTGGAAGCAGCAGAAGCATGTTCAGAACATTGGATTATTGATTGCAGATGAAGTGCAACTCATTGGGGGGGGGAAATAGGGCCGACATGTGAAGTTGTTATCTCGGATGCACTACATGTCTGCGCAAACCAAGATCAAGACTCATATCATTGCGTGTGGCATTTCTTTGGCCAACGCTTGTGACTTAGATGAATGGATGGGCATAAGTACACATATGATTTTCAACTTTGCCTCACAAATATATATCCTCATGATATTTATTACCATTCCTTATGACAAACCCAATGCAGTGCCCGCCCACTTCCTCTCGAGGTTCATTTGCAAAGTTTCGGCATCCTGCACTTCCCATCACTGATGATTGCCATGGCTAAGCCTGCATATTTGTCAATTGTGGAATTTTCCTCCTCCAAGCCCATTGTCATGTTCATCCTGTTAAGAGTTATAGTCTTTTAGGTAGAAACTACTTGTATTCTGCGAGATATTTCTTGCTATATATACACAATCTAATATACCAGAATATACAAGTCTTGGTCAACTACACTCTATTAGCATTGATGCACTAGATGGACATAGGGGCTTCCGGATCTTTCTGGGAGATTTCCTTATCGGGAGGGATCATTCCAATGTCAACAATGTCGATTGACTGTGTCTGATGTCTTGACTTACTGCTTGCTGGCGGCAACAAGGATCAGTTCCTGAATATCGAGGCTTCTGATCTGGAGCCGCACTTGAATCATATCACTGATAATGGTCACTGTTATGATCACCTTGGTCAGTCATCTAAGCCTACCTAGTTAGGTACCACTTTTGGGGCAGATAATGGTACCTAAGTAGGTCCCATCACTATTCCGGCCGAAATGGCCATTTTACGGTCTGCACCTTCTTGGCCGAAATGGCCGAATGCGAAATTGGCCGAAACTGGGGACTTAGAGAATCTCAGACTTGCAGCAGGCCATATGGGCTTATCGGGGATAATGTATTCCATTCATAATTATTTATTTATTATCACTGTATTATACATGGGGTCAGCAGGGTTTCAGTCCTGTGTTTGTTTGTATTAACTTATTGCCACTTATTTGTTTATTTATTTATTTATTTAAAAATTCACAAAAAGCATACCACACACCCGCTTGGGCGGGCATGTGGTACTGTCTATAAAAATTAAAAATTAAAACACTATCTAACACACCCGCTTGGGCGGGTGTGGACGTCGTTTCACGCTTCACCGTTGGGGTTCCCCCTCACCCGTGGCCACATGTTTTCAGTCGGCGGGGTCATGGATTTGGTTGGGGGATGCGGGTTCAGAAGAATATCTATCATAATAAATAATAAGTTCATTAAAAGAAAAACCAGGCAAAAGGAGCAGCCCCTGCTGCTCCTTTTGCATAGTCGGACATGTACATATATACTAACCATAAAGATTACCACACCCGCTTCGGCGGGTGTGGGGTTCGTCCGGGGTTTGCATTGTGGTTTCGACTCATTGCCGTTCGTGGGATTCGTTTGGCGGGTGGGTCGTCGTTCTCCCGTGTTCGTTCGGCGGGGTCGCGGGTGTTGGGTCAAGATCACAAACTAAAATAATAGATAATACGTTAGTAAAAAAACAAAACAAGAGCCACGCAAAAGGAGCAGCGTACGCTGCTCCTCTTGCGCGGTTGTACTCACCTTGAAATTACCACACACCCGCCGAAGCGGGTGTGTGCTACTCGTTTTTTGCACCGTGGTCGCGGGTTCTTGGATCGGGTTGCGGGTTGCGGGTGGCTGCGCACGTCCCTTTTTTGTGCGGGGGTTTTCGCGCTGGGAGAGGGTACCTAGATCAATCAGTGAATAACCCGTTAATTTTTCAAAAAAAAAACAAAGGAAGCACCAAAAGAGCAGCTCCTGCTGCTCTTTTGGTGCTTTCGTACATCTTGTAATTGAAAACTTACAAGTTATTACCACACACCCGCCGCAGCGGGTGTGTGGTACGCGATATCGTCGATCGTCGTGTTCGGGGGCGGGCACTCCGGGCTTGGGTGGCTGCGCGTACTGCGGGCTCGTCTGGGTGCTTGTCGGGTGGGTTTTCACGGAGGGAAGGAACCTAGAACAACGAATAAGAATACATTAGTAAAAAGAAAAGGAAACAGAGGTGCCAAAAGAGCAGCTTCTGCTGCTCTTTTGGCACCGGTGGGATTGGGCGTACCTAATATTACCACACACCCGCTTCGGCGGGTGTGTGGTTCCGTCTGCGTTTCCTGTGGTCTTGCGTCGTGGTCTCGTCTGGTGGACTGCTGGTGGGCGGGCTTCGTTTGGTTGGGGTTTTGGCGGGTTGCGTTCGTAGGTTGCGTTACGCGGGGGCTTCGTTGTTAGCTCAGACGACGATCTACAATAATAAGTAATATGTTAGTAAAAAATAAAATAAAATAAAAAGAAAAGCCACGCAAAAGGAGCAGCGTACGCTGCTCCTCTTGCGCGGTGGTACTCACCTTACAATTACCACACACCCGCCGAAGCGGGTATGTGGTTCGTCTGGGGTCCCTGGGCCTTGCGTCGCGCGTCCCCGTTTCTGGGTTTCGTTTGGCGATTGTTCCTGGGCAGGTCGTGTTTGTGGCCCTCGTTTGGCGGGTTAGTCGTCATTTCCGGGGGAGGGGGGGTTCATTTGGCGGGTGGTTGAGGCAATAACCTAGAATAATAGATAATTTGTTAGTTAAAAATTTAAATGAACGCAAAAAGAGCAGCGATGGCTGCTCTTTTTGCGTCCTCGGGGGTGCATTACTTACCTTTTATAGAGCCCACACCCGCGATAGCGGGTGTGGGGTTCCTACGGTTTGGCGTCGCTTGATTTCTTCGTTTGGCGCTTTGTCGTTTACGGATCTCGTTTTGCGGGCGGGTTATCGTTCGGGGGGGGGCTCGTTCTACGGGTCTTCATTTGTTGTAGCCTAGAATAATAGATCATTAGTTTAAAAAAATTAAAACGGGCGCAAAAAGAGCAGCATTGCTGCTCTTTTTGCGCCGGGAAGGGTGCACTTACCTTATATAGAACCACACACCCGCCGCAGCGGGTGTGTGGTTCGTGCGGCCACTCCATCGGCGCGCAGCCACCTCTGCGTCGTGTTGCGTTTCGCTTGGCGTGGTTTTGTTTGGCGCCATTTCGTTTGGCGCGGCTTCGTTTGGGTTGTTTTCGGGTTGTTTTCGGTTCGCATGTTACCATTTAGGACCTGGGCGGTCGGGTCTCATCCTTTCGCGGGGTCTCGTTTGGTGCCTGGGATGAGGCCATGACCTAGAAATATCAACTTGGTCAGTAAAGAAATTCAAAGCAGCGCAAAAAGAGCAGCTTTCGCTGCTCTTTTTGCGCTGTTGTATCTACTAGTATAAAAAGACTCACCTTTTGACCACACCCGCAGCGGCGGGTGTGGTCGTCTGCTTGTCTTTCCTTTGTAGGCTGTCGGTATGTGAGGACGCAACTCAACGCCGGCAATTGCCGGATCCCAAAAGCGCTCAAGTGCCGTCGCCACAAGCACCATGTAAATGAATAGCCAGTATATAGATGAGGAATAAATCACTATGTAATATATATTTTTACAAAAGACAACAAAGACAGCCACAGTAGGTCAGAACTCAATAAGGCATGAGATGCCTTATTGAGTTCTGACCTACTGTGGCTGTCTTTGTTGTCTTTTGTAAAAATATATATTACATAGTGATTTATTCCTCATCTATATACTGGCTATTCATTTACATGGTGCTTGTGGCGACGGCACTTGAGCGCTTTTGGGATCCGGCAATTGCCGGCGCTGAGTTGCTTAAAAAGCGCATACATCGACCGAACAGGAAACCGCCTAGACAGGCGGGCGCACATGACCACACACCCGCAGCGGCGAGTGTGTGGTCATGCAAGGTATGTTTTTTTCTAGTAGATACAACGGCGCAAAAGGAGCAGCGAAAGCTGCTCTTTTTGCGCTGCTTTCGAAATTTTTTACTAACGTGCTTTTAATTATTCTAGCTGGGCCCTCGTCCAACGCACGACGGTAACCCACAAAATGACCGGAGCCCAAACACCCACACGACCCACCAACGCGGCACAGCAACGCGACATGCCAACGCAACGCGACACGCCACGCAACGCGACACGCCAACGCAACGCGACACGCCACGCAACGCGACACGCCACGCAACGCGACACGCCAACGCAACACGCCACGCCAACGCGCCCAGGGCATGACATGTGGCGCCACGCCAAACGAGGACGCGACCGCGTCAAACGGGGATGCAACCACGCCGAACGAGGACGCACCCGCGCCTAATGCGGGCGCCAGGAATCACACACCCGCCACGGCGGGTGTGTGGTCCTATGTAAGGTGAGTCCCCACCCCACCCAGTAGCTACACACACGCAAAAAGAGCAGCTTTCGCTGCTCTTTTTGCGTGGTGTTCAATTATTAACTTATTTAATTTCTTATCCTGTAGGTCTCGACTCCTCTCGCAAGCGAATACCGACGCGAACCCCCCCACAACCCCGCTTATCGACGCCCGAACGACGGGGCACAGAGAGGATCCGTACGAACCGCCGTACGTACGGCCCAGAGTACACGGCCCCAGTACCCCACACTCCCGCAGCGGGTGTGGGGTACTACAAGGTATGTTTTATTTTTTATTTTATTTCTTATTCTTGTAGCGCAAAAAGAGCAGCATAAGCTGCTCTTTTTGCGCTGCATTACTGCTCTACTAATATTTTCATTATTTATTTCTTTAGATCCTGAACCAGAACCCCCGCGAGCCCCCAAGCAGAACCCGCCGAACGACACGGCAAACAGTTACCGCGAACGAAGCCCCGCAAATGAAGACCGACTCCTTTGAGGGAGCGCCCAAATGGAATCGGCCCCGACTGGGGCATATGAACCCCACCCGCTGCGGCGGGTGTGGTGGGTATATGCAGGTGCGTGGTCCGCATGAACCATGCCCCCCCCTGTGGTGGCAAACCCCAGGGGGGGGGGGGATAATATGTATATAGCGTAATATGTATATAATAATAGTAATAATAATAATAATAATAATAAATAGTAAACAAATAATAATAAATAAATATATAATCTAGCACAGCCATGGATTGGCCGATAGATGGCCAAAAAACTGAATTGGAATAGCCTGATTTCGGCCGAAAGGTCTGGGGGACCTATTAGGTACCATTTTCTGCCCCGGAAGTGGTACCTAAATTAGGTCCCCCATTTGACTGACCAGCCTGGTTATGATCTGGATGCAAATCTCACTATGCTATTGAACACCTCGTGAAATCTGTGGGCATCCATTCTGCTGTCTGTGTGCCCCAGATTTGAGTGGTCTGTATTCCTGTTACCACACGTGCCAGTGTCTCGTCAACGCACTTCATTCCTCAATTCAAGTTTTTCACAGAGCCTGTGGGCCAACATCTGGTTTGCCTGTAGGCCCCAGGTTCAAGTGACTTGCTCTTTCTCGCGATTTCCTGTTGCATCCTGGCTTTCTCTTTGACACTGACTTCCACATATCAGGTGCGTTTGGTTCTTCAACATTCAAGCTCGACATCTAAAGCCCTTCCACAGTGTTCCCGTCCCTCGTGTCCCCACCTCTTGTGTTCCCACCTCGCGTTTCCCGTTTTCCATGTCCTCACCTCTCGATTTCCCAAATATCTCACCTCTATCACAATTCTCGCGATTTCCTGTTGCATCCTGGCTTTCTCTTTGACACCAACTTCCACATATCAGGTGCATTTGGTTCTTCAACATTCGAGCTCAACATCTAAAGCCCTTCCACAGTGTTCCCGTCTCTCATGTTCCCACCTCTTGTGTTTCTGCCTCACATTTTCCGCTTTTCGTGTCCTCACCTCTCGATTTCCCAAATATCTCGCCTCTATCGCAAACTTTGTGGATGAGCATTCTTCCTAGTCTGCAAGTCCCATAATTAAGTGATCTTGCCTATGTCCCCCAAGCGTACGGGCAATGCTCCAGGTGGACGACAAAATGACTTCCAAGGCTCATGGAAGCATAGACGAAGCCCCAGTGCATCAAACCCTCATCCCTCTTTGTCAGCCCCTTCCGACACATACTCCAGTACACTCGAGAAGGGCCTGAAAACCTTCCAGGCTGTGATTGCCAAGGAGACTAGTAGTCGTAAGGTTTCAAAGAAACTGATGACTGCCGTCAACACTGCCAACCCCAGTCAACTTCCAACCGCAATGCTCTCTCAAGCCAGCACAAAACCCATTACAAGTGCAGTGACAGCTTGGAAATTCCATGGTGGAACTGGCACCTTCATAGCTACTGTACCATTAAATCAGCTGGCAGCACCACAAGCAAGCATCACCAAGCCACACTACCATCAGAAAGTCCGGATTTCTGAACCTTCACAACCTTCCCATGGTACCTGTCCATCTCTATTTTCTTCTGATGGATTTGAAGATGAATTGGGATCGGGTGGCAATGAACCATCCGGAGCACCTTCGCCGATGGCAACTGAGCAGCGCTTTGTTGTACATTATCCTAACTATGCGACACATTTGGATAACTTCTCAGTTGAGAACAAGCTGTCCCGCCATGCACGTCAGCGCAGTGCTGCTGCACGGCGGTGGGATCATGATGTTATACCAGCATTGGTTCGTCCATACATGGCATACATACACCTGTCGCAGCGAGGACAGTCTCATACAGATCCTCCTCCTATCAAATGCTCTTGCAACTGTCGTGGAGTATTAAAACAAGTGACTGCTTGTCAGAGTTCGTCCGTTTCCTGGTTAATTCCGGATTTGTTTCCGGATCTGTTCCGGTTTGTTTCCGGTTTGTCCCCGCCTCCGTTTCATTTCCCCTTCATTTCCTCGTTTCCTTTACTTCCGGTTCTCCACACTTACCCCTGGCCCTGCCCCTGTCCCCTCCACTTTCCTGTCCCTGCCCGCTCCCCCTCTTGTGCCTACCCCCCTGTAACCACCTCTCATTAAGCGATCAATCCCCCATAGTATAGGAACTATGTATAAGTAGTCCGGGGCAAAATCCAGAGATTCAGCTTTGGTCTCTCAGGATTTCCGCTTCCACTCCGGACTACAGGTTAGCCTCACTGTACCTATTCCCTTAATGTTAATCTCAGGATTTCTGCCTTCCACTCTGGACTACAGTCCGAGTACTTTCCAGTTGACTTCCGGAGCTAAGGACCGCTGTGCTCGTTTCCGCCTAGTCCCTTCCAGGCTGCTGGATTGCCTCCCATCTCAATCTCATTATCTCGTTCTTGCCCGGATTCTCCCGAAGACTTACGCGGACTTACGCCGACTTAGGTCGGAGTTATCGTGTTTTATATTTGTCTGGTGCTCTCCATCGCAGCGTGGCCCTGACAGAAGACCAAAGCTCTTTCACGAGCCCACCATCCAGATTGCTTAGTATCCACCGATTTCCCTCCCTACCCCTCATTCCGAAATGTCCGACGGTGCTCAGTAGCCATTACCCCGACCACCTCCAACACCTCCTCACTCAACTCCAACAACAGAATGCCGCCCTTCCGAGAAGAACTGGATAACATGCAAAACCAAGGGACACACGTCGCAGGCTTTGTGTCCACCGCAGTTCAGCAGACCCTCCAGCAACAACCCGC
>MU129041.1:37161-100893 GCA_014904985.1 Hydnum rufescens UP504 | reverse complement strand
AACAGATTAAAACTGAACTCTACAGAACGATATTACTATCAGAATTAACACCCATCAGTAAAAAACGAATTTCTCCGTCAGTTTACACCCGGATCTGCTCGGAACCACCGCGCCCAGAAAGCTGTTAAAAATCCGCATCGAATGATACCAAGCACGCCTATTACGGATACAAACGCTGTCTCTGCATCGAATCCACACCATGCACTTGTTCCTTTTATTAACCAGTAACAAAAACACCTTAACACTGGACTATGCTCAGATTAATCTCCAGAAACCAGAGATGTCCTTTAATTTCGCTTCCCATGAGCCCAAAAACACATCACAAAGATCAGTGACATCATGCTCCAACCACTCCACAAGCTCAGCAAATTAGTGACATCATTCCCTTGGGTAATTCTCACTTCGATAAACCTTTCACCTCTCCAAAAACATTCCACACCAGTAACATAGAAACATCAACAGACTCAGAAACAATGGCCAGAGTAGCAAATCCATGTGCAATGCCATGGCCCACAGGCAGAGATGCTCCACATTTTAAGGGAAAACATCTTGACAACTTCCTCCTTGACTATGAAGCTTGCTGTGATGAAGCCCTCTATGATGACCACAAGAAATGCAAGAACATTATCTGGTTCTGCAGCAATAAAGAAGCTGAACTTCTCAAGAATCTCCCAGAAGTTAAGAACCCACAAACCTTCGAAGCCCTGGCTACTTGTCTCAGGAACTCTATGGACAGACAGACAGATGGCAACGATATATACTCGAGAATGACTGGCAGACTTCTGCCAACAAAAGAGAACAATTGTCAATGAGGCAGATCTGGATGAATACTATCGTGAATTTATCATGCAAGTTCAGTGCCTTGATGAAAAAGAAAGTCCTAGCTGAGCGAGACCGAGATGACCTTTTCTGGCAAGGGATTCCATGACATCTCCAGAAGATTGTACTCCCATTGTTCCACTATGTCCCAGGATTCGATGACACAAAACCATTGATTGCACAACAGCCTATGACACAATGAAGACCATACTCAAAGAAGATCTTTATTACAACTTCAGACATCTCAATAAGGATAGACCACGAACACCACAAAGGCCAAGAAGTCTAAACCCAGAATCAGTTATTACAAATCGTGTGGCAGATATAGTGACTCCTCAGACAAATCAGAAGCCTCAGAAAGTGAAGAAGAAGACAGCAATTCAGACAGCGAAAGTGAAGAAGAGCCAGTTGCTATATCACCTTCATCCATTAAAAAGGTCTCCACCAAATCAAAACCTATAGTCATCCCATCACTACACAATGTGACTGAACAAATCAGCAACCTCACACAGTCCTTCAATGAAATGAAAATTCACATGGCACAGTCACAGCCAAATGGACAAGCTCTTAATCCTTATATGCAACCTTCCTGCCCAGAAACACAGATTCAAGGAAGCCCAGCTACCTATCCTAACAATCAGCCACTCAGGTCTAATCATACTCAAGGCCCTAACATGTCAGCTGGTGCCACTCTCTGTTGGTTCTGTGACAAAACAGGAGCACATAATGTTGGAATGAAGAACTGTCCAGATGCTCAGGCTATGGTTCGCCAGGGCATTATCAAGTATTCTATCGAAGGAAGACTTGTAAAAATGGATGACACCCAACTACCATGAGGAATAGCAGGAAAAGGAGGAATTAAACAAGCCATTGTAGATGATATCAAATGAATCAGGGATGAATCCCCTCATCAACGAACCACTGGGGCAATCAGTATTGTCAATAAAAATGGACACTCTCCTTTCACAACACACTCATATGTGATAGCAGCAGGTCCTTTCATATCTGCACCAGCTGCCAAAACAAATAAACCAGATCATCATCATAATCCCTTGGGAGATAGAACCAATCAACATCCTAAACATTGAATGTATGTTGATGTACCTCCATGTGGCCCAACACAAGACAAACCTTCAGTTAATCAGCCAGACTCATCACCAATGAATCCAGAACCAGTACAGCCAGTCCCAGAGAAACCTCCACAGCCAAGCTATCCACCAGGAATACTGCCCTCCTCAATTCTAAATGAAGCAACAATGGAGAAGCCCACTCATAAGAAAACAAATCCTCGAATTGATCCCCAAGAAGAAATGATAGACATTGAGATAGCTCAACCAGAGAAATGAATCCCAAAGAATCCTCCAACATATCGTTTCACTACAGACTTTCAAGATGCATGTGAAGACAAGGAAATAGCAAAGAAGGTGCTAAACCAAACAGTTGAAATAACTCTTGGAGACTTCCTTGGAACAGCCCATGGACCTGCAAAAATACTCACAGCTGGACTTAAACTTAAACATGAATATAATCCCAAACATCGAGAGCCACTCACAGTCAATCATGCTACCATAAAACTGTGTTTTCCTGCAACAGAAGCCTCTGATTATGACTCTGATGATGAGGCAGAACTAGAAGACTACTATGATCTTATGATGACCAAGGATTTGGATGAAGAACCATATCCACAAACACAAACATGAGACCCTCATCAAGTTCAAGTAAATCTTGTAGGAGTCCTTGGACCAAACCCTTTGTTTGCCATGGATACAGGAAAAATTGTGGCTAAGGCAACAGGACAGAATGGGACCAAAGATGTCATACTCATGATTGACACCAGATCCAAATTAAACCTCATCTCCCAGGAAGTCCAGCAAAAGTTAAACATCCCAATAGACTATGATGGACAAAACTGGTCATTACAAGGAATCAACAGTGGACCTGAACCTCTGGTAGGATGCTGCTGAAACGTTCCAATTGAAATAGGAGGGATGTGATTTGACCACCACTTCTTTGTCAAAAAGGGAAGCTTTGAAGGCCATGACATACTTCTTGGACAACCATGGCTAGTAGGAGTTGGGGCTCAAATAAAATACGAAGGAGCAACAGATGGAATTCATGGAATGGATATTCAAGTCTATGAAAAGGGAAACCCATCAGGATCCTCTGTTTCTCTCCATGCTCTTATGAATGAATCCCAAGAGCAGGACAAGCTTGTTCTTGCAGCAGCTGTAATACCCCCAAACGAATGGCCATCAGAAACAAGTAAACCAGGTCCATCACAGCCATGATATTGATATGAAACAAATGGAGTATCATTAATCCGAAACACACCTAAAACCTTACCAGAAAACTATGAATACTACCACACAGAAGCAACACCATCAGATCAATCATCAGAAGGGAATTCACCATTCATCCCAACAATTGGTAGAGAGTTGTCAGAGGCCTTATGACTCCCAGAAATGTGTACAAAGGACTTCAACCCAAGCACAAACAAGTACCTCATGGATGCCATCATGAATAAAGACAGCCTTTCAGTGCAATACCTCCATGAAACTTGGAAATCATCCTCTGCAGTATCAGGAAATCAGCTTGAAGACAACCTTGTGTGCATTTATAATGAACTAAAGCCAAACCTAGTCAATAAATCTCCTGAAAAAGTGGAAAACTTCAGCTATCATATTGGCCAAGTCATCAGGAATGCCAGGAAAACAAAATACAAGACTGTGGATAAGAAGAAGAATCCAATACCCTTGGGAGTCATTTGAAAACCAGTCATTCATCTTCCCTACAAAAATATTCTGCCAATAACACCTCTCATACTTCCCACACATCCCCCTAGCCTAAAAGACTTCCAATACACCAAGAAACTCACCCCAGAGCACATTAAAAAGATAATTGAGAATATCCCCAATGACTTCCTTTCGAAAGAAGAACTGGATTTACTGCTCTATGTGGTTGCTCAAAAGGAAAGAGGTCTTGCATTCGATGAATCTGAATGAGGAATCTTTAAGACAGAATATTTCCCAGATTATGTTATGGAAACAGTCCCTCACATTCCATGGGAACTGCCTCCAATTCATCCACCAAAAGCTATTGTTGCAACACTTATTGAAATGATTAAAGATCAATTGGCAGCTGGAAAATATGAAACATCATGGTTCTCTTATCGTTCCCAAATGTTCACTGTAGCAAAACCTAAAGGAGGCATTTGAATAGTCCATGATTTGCAACCCCTAAACACAGTTTCTGTTAAAGACTCAGGGTTACCACCAAACATCAATGATTTTGCAGACAGCTTTGTAGGACACTCAGTCTATATTGTTGCAGATCTCTATGCAGGATACAATGGACAATGACTAGCAGAAGAATCCCAAGAACTCACAACAAGCAATTCACCACTGGGACCTGTAAAGCTCACAACATTACCCCAAGGATACACAAACTCTATGCAAGAATTCATGAAAACAGTTACACATATGATTAGACCTATGATTCCAGACAAAGCTGAAGCCTTTGTGGATGATGTAGCTGGAAAAGGGCCAAAAATGTGGTACAATGGCGAACCAATACCCCTGAAAACCCAAAGATTTGACGTTACATATGGGAATTCGCTCAGGTTGTTGATGAATTATTCGCCACCTTCATTGAAGCCAGATGTACAGCCTCTGGATCAAAACTCGTACTTGCAATACCACTTATACATATTGCAGGCTGGTCAGCCACTTTTTATACCTATCTTAGGTACCAATCTGGGGCAGATTTGATACCTATGGAGGTCTGTATATAGTTGGGCCCCACTCTGGCCCAAACAATTGATTAGCCTACCCCTGAGCAAGATGTGGGCCCAAATTTGGGCCCAACTGGTCCTAACCATAAATAGTAACATAATGTATTATATAATCAATATTATATAAGCATCCACAAAAAATAATATACTGTAAGTTGGTGCTTAAATAATCAATATCCATATATGGACATAGTACATAACCAACTTCTATATATGGACATATTACATAATCAATTTCCATATTTGGGCATACTGCATAATCAACTTCTATATATGGACATATTACATAATTAATTTCCATATGTGGATCATTACCTAATCAACTTCCATATTTGGAAGAATTACCTAAGCTATTATATACAATATTACCTAATTTAATTGTATAAGCAAAAAAGTGGACCAAGGGGGGGCCCCAGGGGGGATTTGTTGAAAGCCTTGAGCCTTATATGTTCCTCAGAATGTCTGTGTGCAAGGCTGATCCCCAGTTGTGGGATGTTTGAGTGTCACTTAATACAAGTGATATATTGAATGACACTCAAACATCCCACAACTGGGGATCAGCCTTGCACACAGACATTCTGAGGAACATACAAGGCTCAAGGCTTTTAACAAATCCCCCCTAGGGCCCCCCCTTGGTCCGCTTTTTGCTTATATAATTAGATTAGGTAATATTGTATATAATAGCTTAGGTAATTCTTCCAAATATGGAAGTTGATTAGGTAATAATCCAAATATGGAAATTAATTATGTAATATGTCTATATATAGAAGTTGATTATGTAATATGCCCAAATGTGGAAATTGGTTATGTAATATATCCAAATATGGAAATTGATTATTTAAGCTTATGGTGTACTACATAAGCCCATTATTATGTAATTGATCAAACCCTAACCCTAACCTCACTGGACATGGGGGTAGACATTCCCAACCACACTCCAGACAATCCCAACCCTAACCACCAACTGTCCCCAACTGCCAACATAATTACTATATTTGGCATACTACAGCATGAGGTGAAGTTGGGCCAAGGTAGCCACAAATGGGCCCAACTTGGGCCCAAAGTCTGTAAGCCAGGGGTATTAAAGACCCTGAGTTGGACCCAATTATGTTCCATATTGCTTGGGACCTAGTTAGGTATTAAAAATGCCTTGTTTTTCCACCTAAGGTAGGTGTCATAACTGGCTGACCAAGGTGGAAAAAATTTAGATTAGTAAAAAGTTAAAAGTGACACAAAAAGAGCAGCTGTCACTGCTCTTTTTGTGCCACTATATCTATGGGGAATGGGACTCACCTTAGATGACCACACACCCGCCGCAGTGGGTGTGTGGTCTGGCCCAGTTTCACTCCTCAGTTCGCTGGTTGGGTGTGGTGATTTGTCATGGTTAGGGAGGTTGGTGGGGGTCGTGGGTTCAGATGAGAACCTAGAAACCAGGATAATAAATAAATAACATGTTAGTAAAAAAGAAAAAAAGAAGCTACACCAAAGGAGCAGCTTATGCTGCTCCTTTGGGCAATCACGTTTATACCTAGATATTACTTACCTTAAAATTACCACACACCTGCTTCTGTGGGTGTGTGGTTTGTCGGGTCCCATGGTCTTGCACTGTATGTTCTTGTTTGGGGGTTTTGTTTGGTGGGTGATCATTGGCTGGTGTGGAAGATAAAAACATCCAGTATCAGAAAATGTGAAATTACACTACTTCCAGCCATTGGATGATCACATGACCAATTATAAAATTAATTATGGCTACATGCAGAAACCAAATTCGTTCTATAACTCCGTCAGTTTTGATCGGAGAGGTACGCCCATATAACGCTTAGAAAGCTACGATTCACACCTTTCGAATGGTACCAAACACAAGTCAAATGGACCAAAACTGCACTCTCCAGGCCGCTTTTACTATCAAAATCCGGGATTTCCAGTAAAAAATGAATTTCTCCGTCAGTTCGCATTCAATCCTCTCAGAACAACCACGCCTGGAAAGATATAAAGAATCCGCATCCAACAGTACTGAGCGCATGAAGAACAGATTAAAACTGAACTCTACAGAACAATATTACTATCAGAATCAACACCCATCAGTAAAAAATGAATTTCTCTGTCAGTTCGCATCCGATCTGCTCAGAACTGCCGTGCCCAGAAAGCTGTTAAAAGTCCGCATTGAATGGTACCAAGAACGCCTATTACAGATTCAAACTGCTGTCTCTGCATCGAATCCCACACCATGCACTTGTTCCTTTTATTAACCAGTAACAAAAACACCTTAACCACTGGACTAGGCTCAGATTAATCTCCAGAACCCAGAGATGTCCCTTCATTTCGCCTCCCAGAATGCTCCACATGGTCAGTGACATCATGCTCCAACCACTCCACAAGCTCAGCAAACTAGTGACATCATTTCCTTTATGAATCCTTTTGTTCTCTTTATGAATGACATCACTATGACATCACACTCTATGGATGACTCAGCTATGACATCACTATGACATCATTTCTTTATTACTCTTTTGTTCTACTCCACTATGACTCCCCCATGACATCACTATGATCTCATAGCTTTATTACTCTTTTGTTCTTGCTCCATGCACAGCCACCTTCAGATAGGTATATAAGCTAGCAGATTTTCTTGTTCCCCCCCATCTCCTCACTCTGGAAATCAACCACTGTCAACTGCTGTCTACCATTCTGCTTAATATCTAAAGAACTGTCTATCTAAAGCCATCTGGAGCTAAGTCATCTTCAAGGTTGTTGAGACCAAGCCACTGGAAGCCATCTATGCAAAATACTGAAGCCAAGGATAGTTGCAGAACCTAAGGTTAGAGTTGCTGGACATCCAAGGAAAAGGTAAGCATAACAAAATATGAGTCAGGAAAGAAGATTGAAGCATACTAACCAAACTAACCAAGCACTGACCATTCTACAGCCCACAGATATCCGCATTTTGACTAGGAGGACATAAACAAGGACACACAAATATCAGTAAATGAACAAACACAACACAAACATGTATAAGCCTTTCCACAAGCATCCCAGATGTATAAGCCTTTCCATAAGCATCCTCCACATATAAGCCTTTCTATAAGCATTCCATACGACATATAAGCCTTCCTATAAGCATCTATGATATATTGTTGACTATTGCTAGTCCATATCACATTCCATTCTCCAATAAACACAAACATATCTTGCAGAGAGTGATCAACCATTGAAGTGAACCAACCCATTTGAATAAACAGAAACACAGTCTCCCATCTACACACTGGCTGAACCAGATTTTGATTTGACAGTCATTGGAGCTCCCAACCCTTCTTCTATACCGGTCATTGTTGGTGGGTTTCATTCGGCACTCATTGTTTTGGTGGGTTGCATTGTTGGTTTTCATTTGGCTGGGGTGTTGTCATTTCCACCAGGGGGTGGTTCCTTTGGCAGGTCTTCATTTTGCTGTTGGTAGTAAGGTGATAACCTAGAATAATAAATAACGTGTTAGTAAAAAATTAAAACCAGCATAAAAAGAGCAGCATCTGCTGCTCTTTTTACGCCATTGTGGGTGCACCATCTTACTTACCTTGTATAGAACCACACACCCGCCGTAGCGGATGTGTGGTTCATGCAGGTTCTGGCATTGCTTTGTGTCTTCTTTCGGTGCATCATCGTTTGTGGGTTTCGATGGGTCATTGTTTCCGGGGGGGGTTTGTTTCATGGGTCTTCATTTATAGCAATAGCCTAGAATAATAGATGTATTAGTTAGGGAATTAAAACCAGTGCAAAAAGAGCAGCATTTGCTGCTCTTTTTGCGCTGTTGAGGGTGTACAGCCTTACTTACCTTATATAGAACCACACACCCGCTGCAGTGGGTGTGTGGTTCACATTGCCACCTCTTGGGCCTTTGTTTGGCGTTGTTCTGTTTCGGGGGGTTTCGTTTGGTGTGTTGCCGTGGGGGCTCTGGTGGGGTCTTGTCGTTTGTCACCTGGACCCAGGGCTAGGACCTAAAATAATAATAAAGGGTGTTAGTGACGAAGTTTAATGCAGCACAAAAAGAGCAGCTTTCGCTGCTCTTTTTGTGCTACAGTATCGATTGGAGGGGGGGGAACTCACCTTAAATCATACCACACACCCACTGTGGCGGGTGGGTGGTTCCTGGGGCCACCCATTGGGTGGTCTGTTGTTTGTTTTGGTTTTGTTCTTGCTGTGCAGCCCCTCATCATGTGGCAGGTTTTTGTCCCAGGCCTCAGACCATAATCTAAAATACTCAAAACCATGTTAGTATAAGAGCTCAAAGCAATGCAAAAAGAGTAGCCTTTGCTACTCTTTTTGCACCATGATATAGACTAAAAAAGAAACTCACCTTATGACCACACACCCACAACAGCAGGTGTGTGGTCATGTGGTTGCCTTTCTGGGCGGTTGCTGGGTGTGGCTGTGTAGTTGTGCAATTCAACACCGGCAATTGCCAGGAGTTAAAAGTGCCCAAGTGCCGTGCTACAGGCAAAATCCATATTAATAGCAAGTACCTAGACGTGAAATAAATACTATATAATATATATTTGTCCAAAAATGAAAAGAAGATGACAATAATAAGTCAGAGCTCAAACAAGGCACAATATGCCTAATTGAGAATGGATTGGGCCACTTCTATGAGTCATAATTGGCCCAAATTAAAATATTCTTATATCTTAATTTGGGCCAATTATGACTCATAGAAGTGGCGCAATCCATTCTCAATTAGGCATATTGTGCCTTGTTTGAGCTCTGACTTATTATCGTCATCTTCTTTTCATTTTTGGACAAATATATATTATATAGTATTTATTTCACATCTAGGTACTTGCTATTAATATGGATTTTGCCTGTAGCATGGCACTTGGGTGCTTTTTAACTCCTGGCAGTTGCTGGCATTGAGTTTGCATCTCCTTCTGCATCTCTGCAACCACAACAGGCAACCACCTGGAAAGGCAACCACATGACCACACACCTGCTGTTGTGGGTGTGTGGTCACAAGGTGAGTGTTTTTTAGTAGATACAACAGCACAAAAAGAGCAGCAAAAGCTGCTCTTTTTGCATTGCTTTGAATTTTTATACTAATGATTCATTTATTATTCTAGGTTGACTTGTCCAGGGTATGACGGAAACCCATGAAACAACAAGGGATCAGACAGCAATGCAATGCACAGCAACACAACACACACCACCACAACATGCACTAGCATGACATGCGCCAACATGACATGTGCCAACATGACACATGCCAATGCGACACATGGCAACACAGCATGTGCCAACATGGCATGTGCCAATGCGACACACACCAACATGACACACCAATGTGCCAAATGAGGACCCCAGGTACCACACCTGCTGTGGCGGGCATGGTACTATTCAAGGTGAGTCCTGCCCCCCAGTAGCTACACCCATGCAAAAAGAGCAGCAAAAGCTGCTCTTTTTGCATGGTGTTTAACTTTTAACTAACATATAACATTGTATTGTAGGTCATCCCTTCCCACGTGAATGAATGTGGACACAAAAACCCCAGCAGCCTCGCCTGTCCACACCCAAACGATGGGGACCCATGCAAACTGCCCTACAAACGAGCCCAGAGTACACAGCCCCAGTACCCTGCACCCGTCACAGCGGGTGTGGGGTACTACAAGGTTAGTTTTGTTTTTTTGTTTTATTTTTTATTCTTGTGGTGCAAAAAGAGCAGCATGAGCTGCTCTTTTTGCACTGCATTGATGTCTGACTAACTTAGTATTGGTTTCTTTAGATCCTAGACTAGAACCCAAGCCCAGCCCACCACGAATCCATGAACACGCCGCGAACAAAAGCCACGAACAACCCCACGAACGGGGCCTTTGACGACACCCCCTCAAGGGACCAGAGCCCAGGCCCCAACAGGGGTGGATGAGCCACACACCCGCTGCGGCAGGTGTGTGGCCATATAAGGTATATTGTTTTTAATAGCTACAACTGTGCAAGAAGAGCAGCAGTCACTGCTCTTCTTGTGTGAGTTTTAATTTTTAATTAACATATTTACTATTCTAGGTCAAGATGTCCCACCCCAATGCGCAAAAATACGCAGCCACAAGCCCAAACCTGCGGATGCCAGGACCCCAATGAAACCCCGCACCCGGTTACACACGAACAAATGAAGGACAACAAATGAAAACCTGCTCCCTCAAGGGAGCGCCCAAATGGAACCAGCCCTGACCAGGGCATATGAACCCCACCTGCTGCGGCAGGTGTGGTGGGTATATGCAGATGTGTGACCTGCAGGAACCATGCCCCCCCCCTGTGGTGGCAGACCCCAGGGGGGATAATATGTATATAATAATAGTAGTAATAATAATAATAATAGTAGTAATAATAATAATAAATAGTAAACAAATAATAATAATAATAAATAATCTAGCACAGCCATGGATTGGCTGACAGATGGCCAAAAACTGAATTGAAATGGCCTGATTTCAGCTGTAAGGTTTGGGGGACCTCTTAGGTACCATTTTCTGCCCTGAAAGTGGTACCTAAATTAGGTCCCCCCTGTGACTGACCAGCCTGCTCAGTTTGTCTGGAATGCTGCTTTCCATTCATCTCCTTCTGCCATCCAGATGTTCTGGAATCCCCACCAGAGGTCAAGTTTCCTGAACACTTTGGCTCCACAGAGTCAATTGATGACATCAGAAATCAGGGGTAAGGGGTATGCATCCCTAACTGTGATGTCATTGAGCTTCCAGTAGTCCTGGACTAGGCAGAACCCTGCATCCTTTTTCTTCACAAAGAACACTGGAGCAGCCATTGGAGACTTTGACAGACAGATTCGACTGGAAGCGAGATTCTCCTTCAGGAAGTCATCAAGTTCTTTCTGTTCACCTGGGGACAGCAGGAACAGTTTGGTGGGAGGAGGTAGCTGAGTTCCTTCTTGAAATTCGATGTGGTGGTCCATGGCTTCCAGGTGGGGAGTTGGTCAAAGGAGTCTTTGGAGAACACATCTTGGAAGTCACAGAATTCCTTGGGTACAAGCTCCTCAAAGGTTTTGGCAGGTTTGTTTGCTTTCACCTTAGTGGCCTCTGCCAACCTCTGAGAAGGGGTGGATGTTGCTCAGATGATTTTGGAGTGTTCGCTGTCATCAGGGAAGTAGGCTGCAAAAATAGCATCCCTTTTTCCAAGGTCAGGGTCTTGTCATCATTGTCCAGTGGTGCAGGCTCATTCTGGGGTGTCTCCACAGCTTTCTGACCACCTCTCTCATTGGCATTCTGTATTCTGTATTCTCTGGATCATTGCTCGGCAGTCAGACAGGCATTGGGTCAGCGTCAGCTTCCCTGTTGTCCAGTCGATCTCTGGGTTGTGGTGGTGGAGCCAGGTGTGCCCTATGATCAATTTGGTTTTACCCAGTCTGATCACGGAGAACACCACCCATTTGGAGTGGTTGTCAATCCAGAGGATGACTTCTACTTCTTCGTGGACAGACCCCATCTCATTGAGTGTTCCATTGACATTGTAGACTGGGGTGGGGTGGGCGAGCGGCCATACATCTAGTCCATTCTCCTTTGCAAAGGCCGGGTCCATGAACATCCCAGTTGCTCCAGAGTCCAGTAGAGCAGTTCCGGTGCAGATGGTTCCTGTCTGGGGTGATTGGATTTTCACCTTGACTTCTGTGGCTTGTCTAGGATCTTCGGAGAGGAGGCAGATTGAGGGTGGAGGGCTATAAATGGGGTTGGTATAGGTGGATACATTTTCAGAATCATCACTCTCGTCATCAGAGAAAAACATGTCATTTCTGATTCCATATGTACAGTTTTGGAGGGGGGTGAATCTGGTGGTCAAGCAGGATGCATCCTTCACTGCTGACCATTGGGAAAACCCTGTGGAGTAGATCCTGAGGGTTCTGGTGTGTCCTTTGCAGGTGGGAACAGCTTCCATAGTTCCTCACAGACAATTGTTCCAATGTCTTCTGTTGCCTGGATGAATTGTTGTGGCTTTCATGGGTGCAGGCAGTCATGAGAGATGTGTCCCAGCTCCTGGCAGTTGTAACACCATCATGCCTCTTGCTTCTGTGTGGAGTCTACATCCATGGGGGCAAACAAAGTTGATGAGGAATGTGTAGCCATGGGAGGCACTGGGGTTGGCCTGGGGGCAGGGGGTGTCATCCGGGCTTCTCCATGGGTGTTGGAGGGTTCCTCGGTGCATAGGGGTTCATGCCCACTGTGGCCTGTTGGAACCAGAGGTATAAGTTGTCCAGCCGGCATGCCATGTCCTGCCATCCTCTGAGGGTCTCCAGTAGGTCGCTGAGGTGCATTTTCTCCAGCAATCGTTCATTGAGTCCTCATTAGTATGCATCGATAAGGGCCTCTTCTCCAAAGCCAGTTTGACCTGCCAAGGCATCAAAGTGCACGGTGTACTCCTCAGTGGACATCTTTCCCTGCTTCAGGTTCCAAAGTTGGGACCAAGCAGTGAACTCTTGATCTGGCTCCCCAAAGGCGCTCTCAAAGGCAACCAGGAACTCCTCGAAGGTCTCATATGGGTTGAGTCTCAGGGTCCAGGAAAGAGGTGGAAAGGCTTTCCACCCATGCTCCAGCAGTTCTGTCCTTCATCCAGGAGAGGGTGTATAGGATTTTGCGCAGCTCCATGGGGTAGACTCTGGGCTGGAGAGCAATATTTAGCCAGATGGAGCACAGGAAACCTTCTGTCTTCTTCCAGTCTCCTGAGAACAGTTTGGGGTCTGCTGCCTTGGCCTCATGAGTGGATTGGGTAGGTGGGGGTTGCTGTTGGAGGGTCTGCTGAACTGCAGCAGACACAAAGCCTGTGATGTGTGTGCCTTGGTTCTGCATGTCATCCAGTTCTTCTTGAAGGGCAGCATTCTGTTGTTGGAGTTGAGTGAGGAGGTGTTGGAGGTGGTCTGCAGTGATGGCTACTGGAGTGCTGTCAGACATTTCAGAATGAGGAGTGGGTGGAAAATCGGCAGTGCTGAGCCATCCAGATGGTGGGCTCATGAGAGAGCTTTGGTCTTCTGTCAGGGCCACACTGTGATGAGAGCACCAAACAAGTGTAAACACAAATAAATCCAGCTAGTCTGGTGTAAGTCCAGCCGAGTCTGAATGAATCTGGGTGAGAGTAAGATAGTAAGAGACAGGAGAATGGAAGAGGAATCCTGCAGCCCGGAAGGGTCTGGGTGGAAGTGAGCACAGCAGTCTTTAAGCTTGTGAAGTCAGCTGGAAAACACTCGGAGCTGTAGTCTGGAGTAGAAGCAGAAATCCTGAGATTAACATTAAGGGAATAGGTACAGTGAGGCTAACCTGTAGTCTGGAGTAGAAGTGGAAATCCTGAGAGACCAAAGCTGAGTCTCTGGATGTCACCCTGGACTACTTATACATAGTTCCTATACTACAGGGGGTTGATTGCTTAATGAGAGGTGGTTACAGGGGGGCAGGCACAAGAGGGGGAGTGGGCAGGGGATGGGAAAGTGGAGGGAACAGGGACAGGGCCAGGGGTAAGTGTGTGGGAACCAGAAGTAAAGGAAATGAGGAAATGAAGGGGAAATGAAATGGAGGCAGGGACAAATCAGAAACAGGCCAGAACCAAAACCAGAAACAAACCAGAAACAAAACTGGAATTAACTGGGAAACGGATGAACTCTGACAGCAACTGAGAAAGCTACTCACTGCAGCAATGGTTTGAAGACAAATCTGCTGCATTGATGGCAGCTTCAAATGCATGTCAAGGTGTGTTTGTATGGTTTTCCTCCCAGCTTTCCGAGGCCCTAATTGTGTATAAATTATTCCAGATGATGATCTTAAGTTCTTCCTTTGAGAACACATTCAAACCCTCTGTGATTTGGGGAAGAGGTGGGGTCAGGCTATTGATGCTTTGAATGTGGCTCTGCCTGGCAAGTTGAGGGGTTCCCAAAGGCACACAAATTCACAATCAGGTGGTGTCTCCCTGGTTTTTGAAGTGGACAGCTCTGATGATGAGGAGGATTTTGAACTTGAACCTCCACTTGTGCTTGCTGATAGTGCAATCCTTGCTGCTGCTGACTATACCCATCAGCAGGGACTCTCAAGTGATGAAGGTAGTCAGTCTAATGGCACTGACAGTGAGGATGAGTGATTCCTTGACTCTAGATATCTTTTTACTATGTGTACTACTATATCAATATCTAGTTTGTCTGTCCCTATATTGAACTCTAAGAAGTAAGGGGACTCTACTCTTAGAGACTCAGGCCATATGCACAGGGGCCCCTGCTGTACACACAGGGGCCCCTGCCATGCACACAGGGGCCCCTGCTGCACATGCAGGGGCCCCTTCGGAGTAGGGTCTGAGGCCATTTCTAGGCCTTAAACATGGCTGTGGGACCCCTGGGGCCCCTACATCAAGAGTGGGGGCCCCTCAGCATATGGGCACAGATGATAATCATACATGAGGGGTCCCTAGGGGCCCCCATGGAAATGTATCTTATTATACTAGATAAATGCAAGGCTAATGATATCTAATTAGACATGGATAATTGGCTGACCAGCCTGACTACTACAGAGTTTCCATCTCCTTTCCATCCCACTTTCTATGCACACCCTGTTCATAGCCCTCCCTTTCTTCCATTTGTTCCCTGCACATCTTCTGAAGGTGGCCCTTAGCCAGCTGTATCTTACCAAAATGTTCTGAAGTCAGGTATGCAAATAGCTATCAGTGTCTTTACTAGAAGAAAAAACCTGTTCACAAGGAACTGATGATGCTTGAATGGCCAAGTAATCCTGTGCCATCAATGTGAGAACCAGGTATTGGCCTGTGTGATCCTAATCCCATGCTTAGTATTAATGAGGTCTTAAAAAAGGGAGAAGGGTCAAGAGTAAATATACCTTCCACCATTTCAACATGTTGAAGTTAGCCTCGGGTGCAAGAGGATCTACAATATATGCATCCAATTCTTTGTGAGCCCCAGATTCAGATGCTTCCTTCAATCTTTGTGCTGTGACTGCATGGACATGGCAAGCATTTCCATAACCTGCCTCAGGTGGGCTCGCTTTGCATCATATCATGACTTGTATTTGTCAAACTAATGAGACCAAGTCATCCATGAGCACACATTACAATAGAGACACAAAGACTGACCTCAATTCAGAATTTCTCAAGTGCCTGCTCCACACATATATCTTCCCACTCCTCCCTGATATATAAGTCTTTCATGTGAGGGTCCAGTACTAAAGGGAATAGCATATTTACATCACCAGTACCGACATTATGACATAGGGATGAACACACATGAACTCACAACCACCACAAGTGAATGGTCTGAGAGGTTGTAATATTTAGTCATGAGCTTTGTGCCTGCCATGATTGCAGGTGCAAGAGGTGAAAACCAGGGCTGTTGCGACATGGCCTCCCACTGCAAGATAAAATTCTTGAAGGTAATAAGCAACCTCCACATGGTTGGCTCACTCTCACCTGAGAATTGTTGCTGTACAAGATCAGCCTCCTGAATGAAGGTGAGAATATTATTTAGTCCATCCAAGTCCTGAGAGATTACAACTCTTGTACTTGAAGGACTTCAATGATTAGATTAGTTAGCTCCCATTCAGTCTCAGTAAGGGCATATTGAGAGTATTTTGGTGTTCCTTTTTCCAGGGTAGGTACACCTTCTCCATCAGCATAACAAGTGAATCAGATAATTGCCTAAGTGTACTTAAATTCACTTAGTTCTGTACTAAACCCCAAATCCATGGCACTGCATGCTTGCCTTTTTTTGTTCTACTACTCACTTCAAGGCACTCAGCCAGGACCCCAGTGTGTGACCACATACATGATCAGTTCAAGTTCCTTGGTTCCAACATCCTGGCAACACTGGTGAAGGAAGTTTTTTGTGGGGGGTGAGCAGTGGACCTCATGATAATAACCCTTGGTATTAGTAAGAGCCCAAGAACTATAATAATCTGCATACCTTTACAATAAATGCATAGATTTTGAAGAGTAAGCTCCTGGTGGGAAATGGATTTGTAGAATCAGCTTCATCCATGCTGGTAATCAGATTGATGATGTCACCTTCATCATCTTTGGGAGTCCCAATGTCAGTGTTAAATGAGGCACCAGGAATTGCTGTTGAAAGTCCCTTGATGAAGGCACCTTGAGTGAGGTTGATGGTATGCGACATACAGCTGCCCAAGCAATCAAAACATTAGACAAAGGAATAATGAGTCTAAATGACTCATACTGGACTCTGTTCTCAAGTGCATCCCAATCATCAACACCAGCCACAGTGAGGAGTCCCTCCAATTCTTTCATTGCTGCATCATTCGCACTGGCATTATCTGAGGTGATATGGCCAAGCTAGGAAGTATCAAACACTTGTTAGTATCTGCTAAGAGGCAACTCCATTCTCATACCTTTGCTGGCATCATCATATCTTTTGTTAAGTCAAAGATGTGTGCCACCTTTTTTGTAATAAAGGCCTTCATCTCAAGGCAGTCTTTGAGTAAGTGGCCATATTCTCCACACATAAAGCATTGTATTGGAGAGGTGGTTTTTACAGGTGGTTTTCCAATCCTTTCAGCCTTGTACCAGCTTATCACAATTGTTAAATGCCCAATCTTTTCAACAAGATCATCCATACTTGATTTAACAGTGTCTGTCAGGGAAACACTGCTGTCAAAGCCACAAACAGAAAGAGGAAAGAGATTAATTAACCACATGCTATCACAGTGGGAATCCTGAGTATACACCACACAACAAGGGACACACATGTCTCACACCTATCACAGTGGGAATCCTGAGTATACACCACACAACAAGGGACACACATGTCTCACACCTATCACAGTGGGAATCCTGAGTATACACCACACAACAAGGGACACACAAGTCTCACACCTATTGCAGTGGGAATCCTGAGAGATCAAAACTGGTGATCCCCCAACTGCAAAGGGCTATAAGTACTACTTCCTGAACACAGCCACCACAGCCTCCACAGCCCATCAAGATGATGCATCCCCATCATGGACACAGCCCATCAATCAGCCTCCACAGCCACCATCACTAAGCCTCACTAAGCTGACACAGCCATGTTACGAATCCTGTGCACACCTCCACATGGCTATGCCCTAACCTCCTTACACATCCCCCTTAGTATATATACTTCCAAGGCAGTGTATGCCTGGGTACTCCAAAGGTGTCAAAGGAGTCAAAGGACCATAGTAATGCCGAGGGAGTAGGGATTGGGACAGGTGGTGCAGGTTCAGGGACTGGGGGCAGAGTAGGAGGGGGAGGAGTCTGGATTGGCAACTGCATGGACTCATGCAGGGAGTGAGGGAACAACAGGTGCTGACAAGGGTGCCAATGCTGCCACTGATTGACTACCCAGCCCATAGCCCACTGGTTGAGGCCTGATAGAATGAGGGCAATAATAATAAGAGAAATGCCAATAATGGCAAGGATGACAATAACCCCCTTAGTGAATGGAGGGAGAGAGGAGACAAGAGCATTTGAAGAAGTAGGTGCCATATGATAGAGTTGATGAAGAATAATACTCTGACAGGTAAGTCCACAGGCAGAAGCAAATGTCAATTTGATCCAGACAGTGTTGGGTGTGTCTTGTGGCTTAGCCTCCAAAGGTTTTGTCATAGACTCTTCCTTTTTCTGTTTTGTCTCATGTTTGATGTGATGCTTTTTGGATCTAGGATGTCTTGCTTCTTCTGAGTGCAAGTCAAAAGAGGACTCTTCCCCCAGGCTTGAGGAAGCTGTTGAGCTCCTGTCATCATGTACTTTGTATCACTCATCATCATCCAGAACCTGATACAAGTCTCAACTAAGGCATATTTTGACCATGCACATTGCTTCATTCATCAATGGAGGACTCATCAAATCCATCCATCACTTTGAGTTTTGCAAGACAATTGCAATTTCTTCACAGAATGAAGGAGGCTTGATGCCTTGCCAAAAGTAATTATCCCTGTCCATCTTGGACAAGGCTTTCTGATCTTCAAGAGATTTCACAATAACCATGAACTCACAAAAGTATTAATCAAACACCTCAACAGACAAGACTTTTCATTCTTTCCATACAAACTTGAGCAGATGATCAGGTCTGTAGTAAGGCTTTTCCTCTTCCGAGGGGTAAAATTCGAGAAGGTGGGACTTGAAAAGATCGCAGTCATCTTTGTAATATTCATCCAAGGACTCAATGAATCTTTTGGATTTCATGTCACAATAATGGGTGATTTGTTGTATAGTCTGAGTGGAACTGAGGCCAGCCACAGTGGCACAGAACTTGTATTCCACAAGGAATCATAATATCCATTTTCCTTTGAATCAAGGGGTGTCTCTGGAACATGGCCCAGGCATATGGGTGTACATGATCATAGACATTTATGTATTTGTTTGTAGTATTTGTGTGTGTTGTCAATGAGAAATCTGAATTGAGATCTTGTGGCTCCCCTGTAAGGACCACCAATTTGTCAGCAGGATGGTTATTAAACTAATCCAACTACTGTCCACATTGTTGAGGAGAGGACAAAAGAAGGGAGCCATGGGGACAATTTGAATATTCAGGTCTGGAGAGATGAAGGTCTTTCTGGTTAATAGAAAATCCCAATGAACAGTGGTGGCTCAAGGGAATAGATCAGTGTCACAAAATAAGATGTCAAGGTCACACCCTGAAGTTTTCCTCTTGACTATTCAGTCTTAATGTGGCTGTACACAGTCTTGACAAGTGGGAAATCTCCTCCAGACAGTGGCAATACTTCAGTGCCTCAAACTGTGATAGGGGGGAAAACTAAATATTTACATGCCCCCTCCCCTTTATATACATTCCAGACCACAATTAAGAATTCCAGGAGAAAAGTGGAGATAAGGGAAGCATAGTGAAAAAGAAATGAAGCTAAAAGCTTCAAAACTGGTGGAGATATTCAAGAATCAAGTGAAAAAGAGCAAAAAACACTTTACAAGGCATTACTCCCTTGAAACTGGATAGATTCCCTTAAGGAAAGGTGTAATAGGTTACCCTGAGTCTCCTTTGCATCTTAATTAAGAGGGTCAGAACCAATTTGTCATTTGTGTTGGTGGAGCAAGGGGGGAGTCATGAGGAAGGGGTTGTCTTGTGAAAAATGGAGTTCTTATCTGATCACTTTGTCCTTAATACCGTTTGATGCGCATTTTTAACAGCTTTCAGAGTGTAGTATTTGAAAAGTAATCCGATAGGAATTGGCTTTGAAAATCAAGAAATACTCCTTCAGAGTATGGAACATAGAAAGATAATGGTACAGGGACCACATTTTCGATCTGTTTGTTGCATGTTTGGTACCTTTAGATAGGTACAACTCGTATATTTCTGGGCGCTATTGTTCCAAGTTGATCCAATCAAAACTGATGGAGAAATTTGAAAAATACTCCTTGAGAGTAGTGCAGCCCCTTTCTGGATTATGTGATGGGTCTGTGGGTCCAGAATGAAGGCCAGGCACAGTCCGCATCATTGCATAATCACAATTCTTCACCCTTAAGGCAAAGGAATGACATGGATTGATGGGTTTCAGACATGTAGAATTTAGACTGTTTCTCCAATGAATGAACAGTTTGAAAATTAAGGATCAGATGTATGGTTGCTGAAGTCAGGTTACAAACCCTGGAAACCTGAGTTTGAACCTGAACCTGACCTGTGGTCAGGTTCAGGTTTTGCCCTCATGGGTGATTTCAGGTTTTAGGTCCCCATGTTTTCAGGTTTAACCCAGGTTCAAACCTGAAATCATGAGCCCCTTCAGACATGAGAAATATCTGAGCTGAATACTGATTTTAACCATAATCCAGAATGAGTCATCAATTCTGGCAAGTCCCAGAGTGATGTAAGCCAGTTCCTTGGTGGAGAAATAGGTTACTTTGAACTGAAGTTAAACATAAAACCTCATGCACAGTTTATATTGACTATACATAGTCAATATAAACTGTGCATGAGGTTTTATGTTTAACTTCAGTTCAAAGTAACCTATTTCTCCACCAAGGAACTGGCTTACATCACTCTGGAACTTGCCAGAATTGATGACTCATTCTGGATTATGGTTAAAATCAGTGTTCAGCTCAGATATTTCTCATGTCTGAAGGGGCTCATGATTTCAGGTTTGAACCTGGGTTAAACCTGAACCTGACCTGAACCTAACCTAAGATAGGTTTTCTTCAGGTTAGGTTCAGGTTTTGCCCAAATGGGGCAAAACCTGACCTGAACCTGACTTTGGCAACCATAATCAGATGGATGATCAATTTGTTTGTTTGGTTGGAAAATCAGCTTCAGACAGGGTTTGTACATAGCAGGGACTTATCCCTCCAACACTGCACATCCTCTTCAAAGGTTCTTGAGTGTCACACTGCAGCTTTGTCTGCAGTCACCACTCATCAGAACCCAGCATACAGTCCCCTGGGAACATATCTCACATGGCTCCACCCTATTGTCTTTTTTTTTTTTCCCAGTCTAATCCAGCCACCTCATGCCCTCTTTGAAGGTTCTTGAGTGTCATGCCACAGCGTTGTCTGCAGCCACCACTCATCAGAACTTGTCATACAGCCTCATCCACCTCTGCAGGTACCAGAATTGTTGCCATAATGATTGGACATGTTGCCACAGAGAAGAGAGAAATGCTCAGAGCAGAAAGCACAGAAAGCTCAAAATGACCAGCCTGAGCATCCACAACCCTCCAAAAAGCTGAGAGGCTCCAGTACACCTTCAATTCTCCCTTCACCACATGCATCTGCATCTCTCACCTCACCCTCTCCTTCACTCGAATACTTATCATCATCAGTGGCTACTCCAGATACCCCTTTTATGCAATCCAAATATGTCAGCTGGGAGCCCCTTGCTCTGCAATATGAGAGTGTTCAAGCTTCTCCCTCAAAAATACAGATACTGAAAGATAGGCAATCTTGCCATGCATGCCATAAACATGCTCAGGCATATAGGTGGAATAATGATGTGCTTCCCAGCCTTCTATGCCCTTTCATGAAAGCCATGCAGGAACATTTCTCCAAGTCTGCTAGCAGTACCCCTGGCAATCCAGCTATGTGCACATGTGGCAAGAAGCTTCACTCCCTTAAGGTGCTCTGTGTTTCCATGGAGCAATTGGAGAACATTGTGCTAGAGGTCTGCTTGTGCCACACAGCTGGCATCCAGTGGCTTTTTCCTTGTGCCCCTCTTTGTCCTAGCTTGGCAGTCAGTCACAACATGTTGGAACCCATAGCCTCCCTTTTTCTCAACATGGCACCCAATCAAAGGGCATGGGCACCATGGTGGTGGAATATCTCAGGGCTTGTGGGCATGAATTTGCCATGGGAGACTCATTTTGGTGACACTTTGAAAATGCACTTGCATACTATCAAGTGCTTGTTTCCTTGGTGAGAGCAGAAATCACCCAGATAATTGCAGGTGATAAGATGTGTTTGAACAATGAGTTGGATGAGAAGACCCTGGTGAATGACCATAAATATCCCAATGTTCAGAGTCAACTGAAGCTTGTCCCTCACCCTGATGCCACTCCCACCAGTCCTGCTCCTCCCACTCCTGTGTCTGGTTGGAGAAGGTGTGTTAAAGCTACAAAGGCTCACCTCATAATTGCTCAGGAGAAGAGAGCCAGAATCCCACTCAGCAATGAGTTCCTGGAGTCTCAATTTGAAGAACAGCAAGCCTACCAGAGCCAACCTCTTGAGTGACAATCAAAGAAAAAGGGATTCCTTGCTGTTGAGAAGATTCTGGCTGTCTGTCAATGCCTTGATGCAGCTCAGGATCTTGTTGAGGTCCTCCAGAAGCAACTCATTGCTGCACCAGTGTCTGATACCATTGCAACTCAGAATGAGGTCAGGGAGATTAAATCTGCCCTTGCTGAACAAGAGAAAGTCATCTCATGCTTGTCAAAGCAAGAGGATGATTTAACTTCCATACTCAAGCTTGGAGACCCAGTATCATATGACAACCTCAAGAAAATGAAGGATCACCCATGGTTTGAACACCAACTTAATATGCATGCACTTAAAGTGTGCATTCTTGCCAAGGCATGCCAGAGGAATTTTGAGGCACATAATCTCACCAGTGCTTTCAGGAGCAAAGCATTAGGTGAGTTATTCATAGTTGGAGTTTAACTCATATTATATCATATTAATGTTATTATCCCTGATGATATATCACAGTACTGCAGAACACATGAATAAAGCATTGAAATGGCAGTATTGGTCAATCAAGAACTGTGTTGTGGACTACAATAAGCACCAACTCAGTATGCTCAAGCTTTGTGGTCAGTGTGGGATTCCCCATAATGCAGTCATCCCTCCTCCCATTGAGATTAAGGGTCTTTTTAGTCTTGATGTGGACAATGATATCTGGCAAGATATTGGACTTGCTGATGATGAATTTGGTGGACAGGTCCCTCCTTGGCTAGGGGATGAGGATGTCCAAAAATGGGATCCAAATTGTTCAAGGAATCACAAATTGCCATGATGAGCTATATCTCTGTGAACATGAATGGTCCTCTTTGCAGCATTGGTTCAATGATGAATCAGCTGCATTGATCACTGTTTTACAGGCTTCCAAAGGTAAGGGGGTGATATCTGACAGAAGGGTGTGCTAATTTAGTCTACCTACAGAGGATCCCAACCTCCAGTTCTTCTTGTGGGAACATGCTCAGTGGCTTATAGATTTGGGCAAGAGGCAGGGATTCTCCATTGATGTATTAGCCCCCAATGTTGCTCAGTCCAAGGTCACTCAATCTGAGGTTGCCCCATCCAATGTCACTCAATCCAAGGTCACTCAATCTGATGTCACTCAATCCAAGGTCACTCAATCTGATGTCACTCAATCCAATGTTGCTCAATCCAATGTCACTCAATCCAACATGCCTCAATCTGGCATCTCTTGGGCTGATTTCCCTTGATGAGGTGGCAGAGCCTTGACTAGTGAGACCTGGGCTTGGCTTGATTGCAGGGTGCCCATCCCACCCCTGTCCAAGTTGGCAGGGTCCTTAGCTGAACAAGCAGCAATCCCAAAGTTGCCAAGGTCAGACAAATGGACAGTGGGCCCTGGAGAAGGGGAGGTGGATAGCTCAGATGATGATGAAGAATTTGAGCTGGAGCCTTGGCCAGTTATTGCTGACCCAGTCCCACTTGCAGCTACAGACCTCCTTCATGAGGGTCATTCTGATGATATTGTCAGGGCGACACTGCTGTCAAAGCCACAAACAGAAAGAGGAAAGAGATTAATTAACCACATACTATCACAGTGGGAATCCTGAGTATACACCACACAACAAGGGACACACAAGTCTCGCACCTATCGCAGTGGGAATCCTGAGAGATCAAAACTGGTGATCCCCCAACTGCAAAGGGCTATAAATACTATTTCCTGCACACAGCCACCAGCCTTCCAGAGCCTTCCACCATCTTCCATAACCTTCCAGATCCTCCTAGAATGCTCCACAGCCCATCAGTCAGCCTCCACAGCCACCATCACTAAGCCTCACTAAGCTGATGCAGCCATGTTATGAATCCTGTGCACACCTCCACATGGCTATGCCCCAACTTCCATATGTATCCCCCTTAGCATATGTACTTCCAAGGCAGTGTATGCCTGGGTACTCCAAAGGTGTCCAAAGTGTTGAAGGACCATAATGATGTGGATGGAGTATGGATTGGGATGGGTGGTGTGGATTCAGGGACTGAGGGCAGAGGAGGAGGAGGGGGAGTCTGGATTGGCAACTCCATGGACTCACATGGGGAGTGAGGGAATGACAGGTGCTGACAAGGGCGCCAATGCTGCCACTGGTTGACTACCCAGCCCATAGCCCACTGATTGAGGCCCGATAGAATGAGGGCAATAATAATAAGAGAAATGCCAATAATGGCAAGGATGACAATAACCCCCTTAGTGAATGGAGGGAGAGAGGAGATGAGAGCATTTGAGGAAGTAGGCACCATATGATAGAGTCAATGAAGAATGATACTCCAATGGGTAAGTCCTTAAGCGGAAGCAAATGTCAATTTGATCCTGACAGATATGGGAAGTGAGACTAGTAGTGATGAAGAATAAGTCCATGTTATCTACATATGTACTTAGCAAAAATAATACAGAAACCAAAACCATTAAGTTAATTGTGGGGGGCCCTTAGCTGAACTTAGAAAATACTCAGGTTTGAAATGAGGCCTTTGGAGGCAGTGCTGAGGGGCCCCTGGGGCCCCTAAAATGGTGCAGGGGCCCCTGGATCAGTACTTGAGCCCCCCAAGTTAGCCCACAGGGGCCACCAGGGGCCCCATGGGCTGTATATCTAATTAGATACTGATAATTGGCTGACCAGCCTGAGGACTGTGGACAAGGCTAGGCACTTGCTTCACCTCAAACACAGGAGAAGTGGGGGAGACGGAGGGGATGGTAGAAAGGAAATGTTAGTAGCTGGCCAAAGGGCTCAGCTACTATCTAGGGAGGCAAGGGAGAAGTCAGCTAGTGTGATAGAATACAAAGCTCACTTTGTAGAGTCATGCTTGTACACAACTCTCCCTTATCCTTCTCAACACCATGCTCTACAGTGACAGTTTGGGTGGCTTGACTGAAGTGGGTTGTTACACAACTAGGTTGCATGGCTGTGCTAGTTGCTTTGTTAGATTCATGGTTCACACAAGAGCATAGAAGACTGGGGAAAAGATACTCCATTCTTGGCTAGGCCCACAGCTACAATACTTGTGGCTATGCTAATTACATCAGCAACTAAATTAGGAAAGAGGCTAAGGGCACTTTGCAGGAGCATGCACAATAATATTTGATCACTATATTACAGTCAGAACCTGTGGGTTTTGGTTCTGTTTGTGGCCTCAATGGCAGTGCTATGGTGATAGAGAGATTGGTAATTCCTTATAGATAATTACCCTGGTACCTTCATATAACAAATGTGCTGGGCCACACTATCACAAAAATATTCCCATTCATCCAATCAGGTTGCTGCCTCCACCTCAATATAGAGTAAGCTGCCAACATTTAAACCAAGTGGGTGGGTAAATTGCACTGTTGCTTGGATCCCACAGATTTGTCATAGCACCCAGTATGGCCTCATATCTATCTCCAATATTTCAACTTTGACATATTACATGCAATGGTGTTACAGTCCATCACCTATGCCTCCAGCTTCTGTCTCCACTTGAAGGAAAAAGCTTGGCCAAGATAAGGATTGATCCCAATGTCATGGGAGGACATCACTTTGATACATGTATGCACATGATGCCTATAATGCTGTATATTCATCAATGATCCCTGCAAGTCTGCTTGCAATATTGGATACACCATGTCCTTGAAAATCTCCATCATTGCTGAGTTGAGCCTGGATAGAGCTAGCAGTATGCTCTGTGTCATCTGCATTAGGTGGATCTGCACCCCTCCCACCCCGAATCCAAAGGATGACCACTAGTTTAACAAGGCAAGATAAGCAATCTCCTGTGCACTTAGAATCAATCTCAACACTGACAACAAAGAAACACCAGATATTGAATGTTGGGCTTGGATGAGATAGACTGGTGATGCTGGAATGAATGCTTAGATTTCCTGAAGGTGGAAAATTAATGAAAACCTAAACTGACCATGACTTTGAGGAGGGGCACACTGGCCTTGATCCCCTGCAGGTTTGAGGTGTACAATGACAATATTTACCAGACAGAATTAAGGCAAGCAATGAATGAGATTGCAATTGTACAGAATCATTTGGCTTGAGCACATTAGATGTACTTACATCATCCTGTGGAAAATACAATTGTGAAGAGGGCAGTTGGGAAATAGAATATGATTCCATTGTATACATCTAGGGACTCACAAGCTACATTCCAAATGGCAGCAAAATGAGTATGAGCCAGGGACCATACAATGAGGAGTAAGAGATGTGGACTTACATCCTATGAGGCAGTAGATGCCACCAAGGAAGAGATCAGGGAGAGAGCAATAATAAAAGGGTGAGAGGTGTGCACTAACCATCTATGGGGACAAAACCACCAAGAGGGACATCAGCAAGCAATGATGTATTGAAGTCTAAGACATCTGGACTCACAGACTGGATTATAAATGCCACCACAAGAGGAATAAGCAAGGCATGATGCATTAAATTCTAAGACATCAGGACTTACTTCCTGCATTGTCAATGCCATCAAACGATGGATCAGTGAGGATGGTGGATCAAAATTCTATGGGATTTCAACTTACAACCTATATTGGGAATGCCACCAAACAATGAATTAGCAAGGGACAATGCATTCAATTCTAAGACATCCAGACTTGCATCCTATGTTGTGAATGCCACCAAAAGATGAATCAGCAAGGGACAATGCATTCAATTCTAAGACATCTAGACTTACATACTATGTTATGAATGCCACCAAAGGTGAATCAGCAAGGGACAATGCATTCAATTCTAGGACATCTAGACTTACACCCTACATTGTGAATGCCACCAAAAGATGAATTGGGAAGGGACAATGCATTCAATTCTAAGACATCCAGACTTACACCCTATGTTGTGAATGCCACCAAAAGATGAATCAGCAAGGGACAATGCATTCAATTCTAAGACATCCAGACTTACAACCTATGTTGTGAATGCCACCAAAAAATGAATCAGCAAGGGACAATGCATTCAATTCTAAGACATCCAGACATACATACTATGTTGTGAATGCCACCAAAAGATGAATCAGCAAGGGACAATGCATTCAATTCTAAGACATCCAGACTTACATACTATGTTGTGAATGCCACCAAAAGATGAATCAGCAAGGGACAATGTATTGAACTCTTAGACATCCAGACATACAGGCTATGTTGTGAACATCACCAAAAGATGAATCAGCAAGGGACAATGCATTCAATTCTACAACATCTAGACTTACAGCCTATATTTTGAATACCACCAAAAGGTGAATCAGCAAGGGACAGTGCATTCAATTCCAATTCCAAGACAGCCAGACTTACAGCCTATATATTGTGAATGCCACCAAAAGGTGAATCAGCAAGGGACAATGCATTCAATTCTAAGACATCCAGACTTACACGCTATGTTGTAAATGCCACCAAAAGATGAATCAGCAAAGGATAATGCATTCAATTCTAAGACATCTAGACTTACAAGCTATGTTGTGAATGCCACCAAAATATGAATCAGCAAGGGACAATGCATTCAATTCTATGACATCCAGACTTACATACTATGTTGTGAATGCCACCAAAAGATGAATCAGCAAGGGACAATGCATTCAATTCTAAGACATCCAGACTTACAGCCTATATTGTGAATGCCACCAAAAGGTGAATCAGCAAGGGACAATGTATTCAATTCTAAGCCATCCAGACTTACAGGCTATGTTGTGAATGCCACCAAAAGATGAATCAGCAAGGCACAATGTATTCAATTCTAAGACATCCAGACTTACATACTATGTTGTGAATGCCACCAAAAGATGAATCAGCAAGAGACAATGCATTCAATTCTAAGACATACTTACACGCTATGTTGTGAATGCCACCAAAAGATGAATCAGCAAGGGGCAATGCATTCAATTCTAAGACATCCAGACTTACACCCTATGTTGTGAATGCCACCAAAAGATGAATCAGCAAGGGACAATGCATTCAATTCTAAGACATCCAGACTTACATCCTATGTTGTGAATGCCACCAAACGATGAATCAGCAAGGGACAATGCATTCAATTCTAAGACATCCAGACTTACATGCTATGTTGTGAATGCCACCAAAAAAGATGAATCAGCAAGGGACAATGCATTCAATTCTAAGACATCCAGACTTACACCCTACATTGTGAATGCCACCAAAAGATGAATCAGCAAGGGACAATGCATTCAATTCTAAGACATCCAGACTGACGCCCTATGTTGTGAATGCCACCAAAAGATGAATCAGCAAGGGACAATGCATTCAATTCTAAGACATCCAGACATACATACTATGTTGTGAATGCCACCAAAAGATGAATCAGCAAGGCACAATGCATTCAATTCTAAGACATCCAGACATACACCCTACATTGTGAATGCCACCAAAAGATGAATCAGCAAGGGACAATGCATTCAATTCTAAGACATCCAGACTTACATGCTATGTTGTGAATGCCACCAAAAGATGAATCAGCAAGGGACAATGCATTCAATTCTAAGATATCCAGACTTACAACCTATGTGGTGAATGCCACCAAAAGATGAATCAGCAAGGGACAATGCATTCAATTCTAAGACATCCAGACTTACACGCTATGTTGTGAATGCCACCAAAAAATGAATCAGCAAGGGACAGTGCATTCAATTCTAAGACATCCAGACTTACATGCTATGTTGTGAATGCCACCAAAAGATGAATCAGCAAGTGACAATGCATTCAATTCTAAGACTTACATGCTATGTTGTGAATGCCACCAAAAGATGAATCAGCAAGGGACAATGCATTCAATCCTAAGACATCCAGACTTACAGGCTATGTTGTGAATGCCACCAAAAGATGAATAAGCAAGGGACAATGCATTCAATGCTAAGACATCTGGACTTACATACTATGTTGTGAATGCCACCAAAAGATGAATCAGCAAGGGACAATCCATTCAATTCTAAGACATCCAGACTTACAACCTATGTGGTGAATGCCACCAGAATATGAATCAGCAAGGGACAATCCATTCAATTCTATGACATCCAGACTTACAACCTATGTGGTGAATGCCACCAAAAGATGAATCAGCAAGGGACAATGCATTCAATTCTAAGACATCTAGACTTACATGCTATGTTGTGAATGCCACCAAAAGATGAATCAGCAAGGGACAATACATTCAATTTTAAGACATCTAGACTTACATGCTATGTTGTGAATGCCACCAAAAGATGAATCAGCAAGGGACAATGCATTCAATTCTAAGACATCCAGACATACACCCTATGTTGTGAATGCCACCAAAAGATGAATCAGCAAGGGACAATGCATTCAATTCTAAAACATCCAGACTTACATACTATGTTGTGAAGGTCACCAAAAGATAAATCAGCAAGGGACAATACATTCAACTCTAAGACATCCAGACTTACATGCTATGTCATGAATGCCACCAAAAGATGAATCAGCAAGGGATAATGCATTCAATTCTAAGACATCCAGACTTACATGCTATGTTGTGAACACCACCAAAAGATGAATCAGCAAGGGACAATGCATTCAATTCTAAGACATCCAGACTTACATGCTATGTTGTGAATGCCACCAAAAGATGAATCAGCAAGGGACAATGCATTCAATTCTAAGACATCCAGACTTACAGGCTATGTTGTGAATGCCACCAAAAGATGAATCAGCAAGGGACAAAATTCTAAGACATCCAGACTTACATACTATGTTGTGAATGCCACCAAAAGATGAATCAGCAAGGGACAATGCATTCAATTCTAAGACATCCAGACTTACACGCTATGTTGTGAATGCCACCAAAAGATGAATCAGCAAGGGACAATGCATTCAATTCTAAGACATCCAGACTTACACCCTATGTTGTGAATGCCACCAAAAGATGAATCAGCAAGGGACAATGCATTCAATTCTAAGACACCTGCACTTACTTCCTGCCAACCCAAAGATGTATCAACAGGTAGCCATTCTTCTGGTGTGTGATACAGACTTACATCCTACAGTGTTCAGGTGACCAACCAATCCATCAACCAGGCCCCTTGCATCAAATTCTAAAGGATCCCAACTTACCATCTATGTTGTCAATACCACCCACAAGAGAAATCAGCCAACAGTGGTATATGGAATTGAACTCTCCAGACCTACCCACTTTGTTGCCAATGCAAAGGATGAATCAGGCAGAAACCATGCCTCAATCAATATGATATCTGCACTTACATACTAAAATGTCACCCAAAATACCTCAACCAAGTACAACCCCATGAATGGTCAGAGACATAAACTCACCACCTTACATTGTCCATGCCACCAAGAATGTGTCAGCCACTGAGCATGCATTCAATTGCCAGAGACTTCAACATACATTCTACATTTTCAATACCCAGCAATGAATGTATTAGCCAACACCCATATATCAAATGGTGGGCAATGCAACTCACATCCTAAATTGTCAATGCCACCAAATGATGAATCAGCCTGCAATCCTGCATCAAATTGTGAGAGGTCCTGAGCCCACCAGCTACAATGTTGATACCATTGATTGGATCAGCCAGCACCACACACTAAATTCAAAGGGAGCCAGGCTTACTGCCTAGGTTGTCACAGTCATCCAGAGATGTATGAGCCAGTGATTGTGCATCAAGGAGGTATCAATTAGAACTTACATCCTACATTATTAATGTCACCAAAGAATACATTGGCAGTGACCCCACATTGAATTAAAGGAGATCCAAACTTACATTCTACATTGTCAATGGGACCAAACAATGTATCAGAGAGTGACCATGCATTAAATTGTAGGAGATTCAGGTTTACTTCCTACATTGTCCATGTGAGACAAAGAAATATCACTCCCACTTGTGTGTTACATTGGAAGAGAACCAGACTTACAGCCTATATTGTCAATGCCACCAAATCCATCTCAGTGAACCAGCATTGATTCATTACTAAGGAATTCAGACTTACATTCTATGTTGTCAGTCCCACCAATGAATGTATCATTCCTACATCCACCCATGGAAGGCAGGTGACATCCACTTACTTCCTATTTCATCAACCACACCCAATGATATATCAGAGAGCACCCACACATCAAACTGGGAGTCACCCAGGCTTACATGCTACATTGTTGATGACATTGAAAACAATGTATCAACTAGCACCTAATGATAGGGAGATAAACTCACATCCTACATTGTGAATACCACCCATTGATGTATCAGCCTGTGATCCTGCATGAAATTGTAAGAGAAGCTGCCCACCAGCTATGTGACAGTGAATGCCACCAAAAATGGATCAACCAGCAATCAGACAAAATCATAAGGGAGCTCACATTCTTGATTGCCAATGTTATCCAGTGATGTGTCAGCCAGTGATGGTGCATCAAGGTGGAGAGCCACTCTTACATCCTATGTTATCAATGTCACCAAACAAACTACCTGTCAGTGACACATCAAATTGGAAGATATCCAAACATACAGCCTGCAGTGTCAATGGAACCAAACAATGTATCAACTATCAACAAAGGACCACAGATCAAATTGTGAGAACTGGACTTACTGCCTACATTGTCCATGATAGAGGAAGAAATATCAGCCCACATACACCTCAAATTGTAAGAGATCTAGACTGACCTTCTACAGTGTCCATCATCCATCATCCAATGACAGATCAGCTAGTAACCACCTGCCAACTCATAGGAATCCCCAACTTACATACTACATTGTCCATGTCATCAAATGATGCATCAGCCAGCAACCTCCCATGAATACTTGGAAATATGAACACACTTCCTATTTTATTGATCCCACCAATGATGTATCAGCCAAGGACCTCATATTCAATGTACACTCACATACTATATTGTGAATGTCAACAAAATATTTGTCAGTCAGCAACCATACATTGGATTCCAAGACATCTGGACATACATCCTATGGTGTTAATGCCACCAAAAGATAAGCAGTCACTAATCATACATCAAATAGCATGGGAAGCCAACCCACATTCTATGTGTTGATCCCACCAAAAGTTGTATCAACTAGTGACCAGATATCAAGATGTGAGGTGCAGTCTTACCTCCTACATTGTTCACATGACCAAGGGATATATCAACTGGCAATGGTGCAGATCCAAAGGTGAGAAATGCATACTCACACACTATGTTTTCCATGCCACCCAAAGATGTAAACACAGCAATCTCACATCAAATTCTAAGAGATGTAAACTCACCCCCTGCATTGCAGATTCCACCAGAAGTTGTATCAGGGAACAGCCATGCATCAAATGGTGGGAGATCCACACTCACATACTGTGTTCCCAATGACATAAAAAAATGTATTAGCCAGCTACCATGGATCACATTGTTGGAGATTTAGACTGACCAACTGCATTGTCAATGCCACAAATAGAGATGTAAGTCAGTGATCATGGAACAAATTTTAGTGCCTGCCACTGTACCTCCTATGTTGTCAATGCCATCCAATGAACCAATAATGTCACAACCAGTTACCACAGTGACAGCATATGATACAATCAGTACATTCCTCACAAGTGACAGAGCCACTCACCATGAGAATCCTGAATCCACTATCTGCACATAACTGGGTTTCTTCATCTTCCCCAGGTCCTGGGATCCTGGTCATTATGTTCCCTGAACATAGTCAAATTGTACCATTATCTCATTGATACAACTTGAGACAGAACCTTCAGCTCCACTTTCAAGGACACTACAAAATAAATATGGCTCTTAATCACTATCAATCCATTGAACATCCAGACCCACCGTTCTAAAACATATATGGTATGAATCCGGCGATTTCTTTTCCAAACCGTGAGCTTGAGCAATTCTCTCTGGGTCTCATGGGGAAGAGCACCCATAGTGGCTTGAAGAAGTTGGTTGCACAATGCCACACTCTGCTCACTGACTTTGTCCATGTCTTCAAGCCATAGATTTAAGTACCAAAATTGTGGCTCAGATAGAGTATGCATACCTCTGACACTGATGAAACCAGCAGGTGGGTGCTGGTGGTCCCGAAACTGTGTCTTGAGTCCCTTAACAAATTCAGCCACTTTCTGCTCTACCTCCGGGGCACACTCGAGGAAATCAGATTGGCTGGATCGGGCCAACAACCTCACTCATCACTTTCATCTCTCTTCCATCCAGCTTGGTGAAAATCCCGATAACAGGCACTGAGGGATACACAGACCACTGCATCACATGTAGGGTCGAATCCAGGAACTCATGAGACATACCTGACGCTGTGGGTTTGGAGAAAAAACCTGACCCCAGGAATCCAAAGGGCCTATCATTATCTGTTGGAATGCAGAGCCTGTAGCAATCAATGAGTTGAAGTACGATGACGTGAGAACATGCATGGACAAACGCACCAAATCGCATGCAACTGCCGTGAAGGCGAAGCTAATGAGCGGTCTCGAATAAATTCCCAGACGGCCTCAACGGCCTCGACACCTCCTGCCTCGAAACCACCAGAGTCATGAAAAACAAAGTCAGGGTTTGATGCGTAAGTGATTTCGTCCTCAATGCTGTGGATCCCCGCTAGATGGTACAGAAACGTCAAAGAACCTGGGCACCATTGCTAGGATGGCTCTTACTTGATCGTCTCCCTTGGGGGCCTGCTGGATCTAAGAGATAAAAGGATGGATTAGACCAGCTTCTCTACTTAGTTCGAACTGTAGTACTTACACGTCGTCCCTTCCGGGTCACTGCAGCCGCACCGGCAGGGCTGTTTGTTAGTCGTTCGAGAAGAGTGGTCTTTCCTGCGTTCGCTGGTCCAAGTATGAGGATCCTGAAGCGGTTGTTTCTTCTCCTGTATTTGGGGGGACTTCGTCGGAGACTTCTTCGTCAGAGACTTCTTCGTCGGCGACTTCTTCATCGGAAACCTCTTCATCAGGGACCTCTTCGTCGTGGATTTCTTCGTCGTAGATTTCTTCGTTGGGGACTTGTTCATCGGGGACTTGTTCGTCGGGGACTTGTTCGTTGGGGACTCGTTCGTTGGGGACTTGTTCGTCGGGGACTTGTTCGTCGGTGATTTCTTTGTCGGGGACTTCTTTCTTGGGTTTCCTGGGAGTTTAAAATGCTTGCGGATAGATTTCCACATGGTCGATAGACTAGAGAAAGAGAGAGAGAGGGCGTCTGCGTATGTAGGTGTGTGTGAAATGTTTCATCCATTACATACTACAAACCGTGAAGCCAGGCAGCAGGAGCATTCCTGTTATGTAAACTTGAGTAGCTTCTGACAGAGAAGCACAAACTTCTCCGTGGACGCTTCATCGAGATAGAGTGCTTCTGGGAACAGGTGCCCCGATCTGGAAAGAGTGAACCAGGCAACATGGGGACTTATACAGCAAACCGGAGAGGGAAATATTATGATATGACGGATTTGATATCGACGGCCGGAAGTGGCGCACTGATTGCTCCTGATCACACTGGACAACAGCCTGACTTTGCCTGAGTGACCAGGACGGAGTCTGGCCAAAGAATGTACCAATTGTCATACCAGACCGCTGCGGTTACGGGAGAGAGACGTGCTCGACCTCACCTCATCTTGTTGACCTTTTGCACGCTTCATCCCACGGCTCATTCGAGTAGTACCTAGCTTTCTGTAGATTCTATTCCGATGGGTAACAACGTGACCTCCGTGTCTTCAATTCAGGATACACCAACAATCAAACTGTCACTGTACTCCATCCGTTAGCGAATGATGCCCCTCTTCAAGTTCCTCCGTCGATCGCACCGCCCTCCTATGCCAGATCGAACAGCTGGCTCTCATACTGTGGATTCCACCCATCCAGGCATCGAAGCTTCGCGCGAGGCTCCGATACCTCAAGCATCGGCATCAACCAATCCCGCCAACGCGCCGCTGGACACCTTCCCGCTCAGACCCACCACCGACGCTCTCCTAGAGGATTCTAGGTATGCCACGCTCTTCATCCATAATCCCTTCCATGTTCAAGTAGTGTCGCTAGGTTCAGGGTACTCGTTGTGGGCAAAGTAAGCCATGTATCCTTTCCAATCCACCTCACTCACTATGGATCCGTAGTCAGGGGTGGGGAAATCTTCTTTGATCAATGCAGTATTCCGTGCCAACAACCTCACTGTATGTCCTCTACTCCCCAAAAATCTCACATTCGATTCCACTGTATGTTACAGAAAACCTCCGATGATCACGCCATTAAACACAATATTGACGAAGAATTCACCTCTCACGATAACGATCGACTCATTCTACACGATTCAGAAGGATTCGTTGGTGGAGATATTGGGAATCTTCGAACAGTCCAAGAATTCATCAAGAGGAGGAGCGCCGAAAGGGAGCTTAAAGACAGGCTACATGCAATTTGGTGCATATAATCTTATCTTTTCTCCAGAGTACACCCATGACATCCTCATTTTTCGAGGCTCTAGGTTGTGCTGCGAGATTCCCGTTTCTGGAGGTCGAGTTTTTGAATTAGGAGATGAAATACTTCTCAAGGACAATGCCAACAAGGGTATAGTGATCGTTTCTCTTGAAAATGGTGTTCCTGTGCTAAGTTGGAAACCCACCACTCCGCATCCCCCAAGTTCCTATCATTGTCGTATTCACCAAGTATGACCAGCTTGTGGTCCAAAAGAAGTTTATTCTCGCACGGTCCCTTGCTAATGCTGACAAAGTGGAATGGGTGCGTCAGGCCGAAGAGGCTGCTACAGAGGAGGTGAAAGTCCGCTGCGAGAAGCCCCTCAACGCCGTAGCAGGCAGTAGACATACATGGACCGAAGTTTCTAGTGCGTACTATTGGTTGAATGACCTTTATTCTCGACTAATAGAGTCTGATTTCCAGCGAGGAACGAGCACAAAGACACTATCAGGAGACTAATCGACCTCACCATGAACTCTATCCTTGCGGCCACTGATCCGAAACCCCAGACAACGGTGGGCCAGAGTACTGCTGATTCAGACCAACCGAATCTTGAAGGCTTGCTCTTCGCGGTTGCTCAAAGAGGTAGTCTCGGCACAAAGATCTCAACGTCGATTCGGTCAGTCCAGTCTATTCACTATTGCTGGTCTAACGTTCACATTCTGATATGAGATCTTCCAGGGTCGGGAAACACAGTGTGTCCATTTTGGAAGCACCAGAGATTCCGACCTCATGTCCACCTTTTTGCTTCTATAGAGTATTGGGGCTATATGTTCTCTGGAACCTTTAACGGCATTCCCCTGGATGAATGCGTTGGGGTCATTCATGATGATATCGTCAACGTCTGGAATTTTAATGATCCGAATCATCAGGTACGTCTTGCATCAGCCCTGACGATTCTTCGGACTCATCGAGTTTTTGGTGTAGTGTCTAAAGTCGACAGAATTCCGAAGCCTGATGACGCATCTGGTCAAAGATCTTGCAAGCGAGCGTCCGAATCCTCCGAGTCTGTAAGCATTACCCTGTCCTCAAATGTAAATGACAAAGTCTTTGACTGAAATACCTCAGCCTTGATAACGTCATAAGGATTATGCCTCCTGCGGTTGCGGTGGCTACGAGTGTCCCACCTGCGGCACCATTTGTCCTTCCAGCTGCAGCAGCTGTGGCCCTGGCTTCATGGGTCTATGGAAAATACCGAAGAACGTGGGTGCCCATCATGCGTAGACGAAGCTCCAGTTAAATCATGCCATACTATAGTCCCGAAATCCTTCGATATCTGATGGGATATGTGATCGACATCATCATTGTGATGAGCTGTTTATTTGCATTGGTAGATTCGCGTGGATTGGATCGGATATCTCCTGCGATGGTCAATCTCGTGCTGAGGGAGTATTCACAGCAGAAGGGCAGCATCCATGAGCAGGTCAAGTCGTACGTCAACGACGCCACGCTCCCGGTGTTGAGACCGAAGCGCGCAATCGACCGGATATCTGACCTTGTCAAGGTTGAGCAGTACAGGGAACTTCATGAGGCAGTAATATTATCTGCCCCAAGACCCCTCGACGATAAAGAAAAGTGGACCACTCCAGATATGATCTGAATCTTGACGCTCGTATTTCATGGACTATACATATATTATATGCAAGATCCTGTAATTTTGAAATGAACGCAATACTGAAGAACGAGGCATGAATCTGGACAAGTTAAATGCATTTGGGTCCCTGGTACTGCAAAACTTAAACTAACAAGGCGACACCCCGAAAGGCTTGAACTTCCCACAAGTGCACTAGGAAAGGCAGTCCTAACATTGTTTTGCAGCCCATTGCTAACGTCACCACCAAGCACTTGTGCCACTCCTCGATAGTGTCCTTTGGCTTGGACTTCCGCGTTGCCTGGTCGGCAGGTCGGAGTCGGGACTGGTTCGCATAGAGCTCTAACTGGATGCAAAGTTCGGTTGTTGAAGTCGATACGGAGGGCATTGGTGGGGGTGGAGGATTAGATGCTAATGAACCAGTTGGCAGGAAATCTTCAATAATCCATTGGCTATCTGTAGGGGATTCTCGACCACGCTGAGAGCACAAAGTACAACAAAAAGGGATGACGAGTCAGCTAGGTGGTAATATGGATTTGGCTGATTGCTGCAATCTGAATAGAAGTGGTAGAAGCCAACCCTCGTTGAGTTATTGCGGACTATCGATGTCGCCGGAACTGAAACGGTACGTAAATGCTGCTGGCTGTTGGTCGCGCCGACGTTTGTGCTCAGATGCTGGTTAGTGGTTATAGACTTCGGGTCTAGTCACGAGACTAACTGACACGCGCCTCGGATATTGCCGATTTTTTCGAGTCTATTGGCCTCGACTCTATGGTATCGCGGGTTTCCTTCGTGGCCGGTGTTTGCTTCCATTCGTGTCAGGTTCACGGTGGAACAGGATGGAGCTCACGCCTCTTATTTCTGGGTAATTTCGGGCATGCGAGCGGTCTTTCTGAAGGCAATCGCCTAGTAAACGCTTTACACAGAGATCCTCTAATTTTGGGGAATCAACTTGCGCCATCACGTCAAAAACGTCGGGGATACCGGCTTCGAGCGGTTCCCATCATAACGAGGCTTCAACCGCGCTTCCGTCCCGGATTGATTTATTTTCAACTCTGACTAAAATGGGTTTTGACGCGGAAGACGGACACCACCTGCCTTGTTCTTTGGGTCCTGCGATCGTCGGTGATCCCCCCTGCCCACTGTTACCTCCCGATCCCTTCCTACGCACCAAATTGTCTTACCTATCTCATAAAACGCTGTACTTGTCTCGCCAAATTGGCTATTCAGTGGGTATTACCCATGGCTCGGTAGTGGCTCGGTTCGGTGCCCTTTAAGAGAGGGCGACTTCTAAGTTTGTGTCTGGCCTTCCTGTTCCTCTCGGCTCTATATTTCCTTTCACGAATCGGTGGTGCTCCCATGATTCCTGAACGGCCCATACAAGGCAATTCTCAAGATCGACCGCTTGCTGCCCCGGTGCTGGGAAATTCTCTGGCAGCCGCAACTCGAGAGCAGGCTGAAGGTCTGGGCTATACTGGCAGGGCTCGTCGAAGGCAATGTGCGATAGGCGACGCACCCTCCATCCCCCCTCTCTTTCCGGGACGAACAGTGGAAGGCGTGATACCACGGCTGAAACGGCCACGGAATGGAAGAATGTGGCTGAGCGTCGTGTGAAACGCTTCTAATTACATGTCTCTCCGGTCCCAAAGCCTGACAATATCAGCTCCTACTTCTGCCTTCAAAGAAGTGGCGAGATTTGCATGATTCATCTGCAACCGTGCGCGAGTCTTCCACAGTTGTCGACTCAGATCTGAACGAAGCAGTGACAAAATTGAAGAGGAACTCGGTACGTCCTAGCGGTCCTTGCCCAATAACAATGTACCTCGTGAAACTCGACGGACTCAGAAGAGCACACCCTTTCCTCCTCTAACACCCTCTCTCAAGCTGAATATGAATCGTCAGGCACAAAGCATACCCTTGTACACTATTTAGATACCCTCACTCTCCCATTGTATCGCCGCGAGCAAAGCGATTCGTCCTAGCTCATTCCCCCGATTTCGCTTACGCCGCCCAGGGTCTTACCATCGGCCCATGGCGGGAGCCGCTTGTCTAAATCTTCAACGTCACACCCAGCTTCACCAGCCCGACGCGTGATCCTGCCGTCCGCCATCGGGCCAGCCAAAACCTCCAGCTGGTGGTCCTCTACGAAATGGGGGCCCGGTGCACACTTCTTCATCAGTCGTCTGCCGGGGGCGGCGACATCTTATAACGACTCGCCGCCTCGATGGGTGTTTAGCCGCCAGGCATCAAGTTCAAGTCTCCCCCCTTGGCAATGGCAAATGACGAAGGAGAGAGGAGAACGAGGAACTAGAAGAGTATGCCCGCAGTTATCCCAACGCCATCCTGGTGTCGACGCGAAGCGATGCCACCGAACAGGATACCAGCAGAACACCATCTCCGCAATCGTCTTCCCATAGGAGGGTGCTTTCGACAGAGCACTCAGGTATGCGGAGACTGATCTCCTGATCCAGGTTCATAGAGCCTGCCTTTATAGTTTTGGAAAGGCGAGGGGTCATCATTCGTACGTTTTGGGGGCCATTTTACAAAATCTCACTGCATTTTCTTCATGCATAAGAATGGTCATATGACCAGGATCCATTGTTGATGAATTCACGATGGTACACATGGTGCAAATTTAACGGTTATTTACGACACTTTCTTGTTCGCGTTATAATGCATAATGCGAGTATGGGGGTGCTTATCGCCCCACCCGCTTTCTCATCGGAGTCATGGTGATGCGTTGGGGTGCTGCGGTGATAGGCATTATTTCTTGGAGAATTTCCTGGAAAAATTCCACCCCATTGCGAAATGTGATAGTCGTGCGTCGATTGCGAAGCCACGCTTTGCATAGTCTGGACAGAAAGTATAACCATTGGGATCACATTGTCTTCGGGGAAGTGCGCGTAGGCACCCACCCTGTAGGACGGCACTGAGTTCATCAAGTTCTACAATTCTCCACACGATATATTCGCCGTCCTCTAAATTCTGAAAAGGCAGTTCATCGCTTAGACTATCCAAGTCCACGTCCAGGACCACAAACTTCATGTTCGCCCTCGTCATGCCTTTTGAGCAATAGATTTGAGAGAGAGAAATCACGGGATCGTTAATTATTGTAACGTCATCGCGAGGAAGTTAATCGAAATCACCTGCGTCCGGGACTAGAACTGGGGATGATTCTACGATGCTCGCAGCCGTCAATCCCGTTTCTTCCTTGAGTTCGGTTTCGGCGGTTTCGCCATGGTCGATGAGACCTGCGTATTTAGATAAGCCCCATTGAGGATACGAAATTGCGTTTCTGCATTAGCACCGGAGGCCTTTGACTGACTGGCGGGAAGCTCTGGGGAAGATAAATAAATTTCCATGGTGTGATGGAGCGGCGATGCCAAATTCACGGAGAACGTGCATCCTTACCTATGACGACGTTCCCAGAGGAGGGCGATGCTGCTCGAGAATGAGGGTGGGAAGAGGCTCTGACGGCACCTTGGATCGCAACAAAGGCAATATTGCGACACCTTGCAAATGCAATGGAAAATTAGGGGGGCGTCCATCGTTCGACGCACGCATACAGTTGTTTGGATGCACACAGACGACGTACCGTCCCAGAAGAACGGTTTTGGGATAAAGAACCTCGTGTGTCGCGGAGGTACAAACCAGTGGGGAAACTATGTGTAGTACATACGCTATATATAATAAAAGGGGTCGGCCTAGAGCGGGCCAGAAGAGCGGGGAGGGGTGGAGGCCGCCCACAAACGGGCACGTGACACTAATACGCCGTAACCGATAACCGCCTACTCCAACAAACGGCGCGTCTTCCGCTCAGCTACTTCCCACTGCCGCTGTACATAGATTATATACGTAAACGAAATGAGTGGACGGAAGATAATAGATTGAAAATCTATATGTGTCCCATCTCGCCTCTTTGCCTTCCTGATCTCGCCAGTGAATCAGCTTCAAGGTGACCAACTTCGCATCCTAGGTGACAGCTCGACAGAGGATACAATACGAGAGAGCGTTATCCGTCATGAAAGTAGATTTGGGGAGAAATCTGCCGGTCAGGGGTATCGTCATTTTCGGCCACGTCCGAAAAGCTGTGCTATTAGCGCCCAGGGCTTATCACTAGGCTGCGGATTGATTTGTTAACAGTTGCAATCAAAATGTAGGGACCATGTAAATTTCCACCGTTGTATAGATCCAAAATTTCCCACCTAATCGTCAGCAGGACCCTTGTAAACACACTTAGAAGCGGGATCCGGGGTTCCCGGATTTCGAGGGCGATTTTGTGATTATGCGAGCGGCGAATTCCCGAATGCGGTGCCAAAATTTGGCAGTCTTTGGCGTCTTGAACCTGGGCTAATCCCGTACCTCGCTGTCAGCTTCTTGATGCTTCCTGTTCGACCCCTTGTGGGTGATTTCTTTTTTTGGCTTCCTGATACTATTGCATCGGTGTCAAAACACCAAATACACCCATTTCCTCGGTGATGAAGGTCCAGAATGCAGTGCCAGTGCTTGTGGCTTTATGACTTCCTCGGGCACTCCAGCAAACTTGGCACGTATTGAAGGACCGCACCTTTTTGTAGCTGAACAAGAACGTGACCCTAACTTGTCTTCAGGGCCAGTATCGAACTATCGCTGCACACCATTTGTTAGCCAATAATGCGGCTCCGAATTCCCAAGTTCTTCCGTCGGCCACACCCCGTTCCTGCCCCTGATCCTGACACTCGCTCTTATACTGTGGATCCCACTCACCCAGGTAGTCAAACTGGGAGCGATACGGTACACCTTCACCCATCAGCATCAGCCAATCCCATCGATGCATCCCCGGACTCCTCCCCGCTCAGGCCCACCACCGACACTCGGCTAGGGGATTCTAGGTATCCCGCGTCCGTCATCCATGCCTCTGTCAGTGCTCAACTAGCGTCATTAGGTTCAGGGTGCTCGTTGTGGGCAAAGTAAGCCATGCGCCCTTTCCGTTACATTCCACTTATTGTAGAGCATTCGCAGTCAGGAGTGGGAAAATCTTCTTTGATCAACGCAGTATTCGGTGTCAATCTTGCTGTGTGTCCTCCTGTGGTTTCCCAAATGTCGCACTATTTGATTCCAACGCATGTGATAGAGAACATCTGATGACCATGCCACTCGGCACGACATTGACCAAGAACTCGCCTCTGATGATAACCAGCGACTCATTCTACACGATTCACAGGGTTTTGTTGGCGGAGATATCAAGAATCTTCAAACAGTGCAAGACTTCATCAAGAGGAAGAGCGCGGAAAGGGAGCTCAAAGACAGGCTACATGCTATTTGGTGTGTGTAACGTGGCCTTTTATCCAGTGCACGCTGATGAAATTGCCATTTCTCATGTCTCTAGGTTGTGCTGCGAGATTCCCGTTGCTGGAGGTCGAGTTTTTGAGCGAGGAGATGAAACACTCCTCCAGGACGATACCAACCAGGGTATATTGATTACTTCTCTTGAACCTGGTGCCTCTGTGCTCACTGTTGGCAATGTATCACCTGCATCCCCCAAGTACCGATCATTGTCGTATTTACCAAATACGACCAGCTTGTGATACGAAAGAAGGGTGATCTTGCACGAACCCTTGGTAAGAACGAAGTCGAGTGGGAGCGTCGAGCTCAAGAGACTGCAATGGACGCCGTAAGAATTCGCTGCGAGAGGCCCCTCAATTCGATAGGAGGCCATAGACATACATGGGCCGTGGTTTCTAGTGTGTACTATTGGTTGGATGACGTTTATTCGCGCACTGATACAGTCTGATTTCCAGCGACGACCGAGTACAGAGACACTATCGAGAAATTGATCGACCTCACCAAGAACTCTATCGTCGGTGTTCTTACGGATCTTGAAGGCTGGCTTTTCGCATTTGCTCAAAGACATAGTCTCGGAACAAAGATCTCAACATCGATTGAGTGCGTCCAGTCTGTCAGTCTGTTCACTAACACTTGTCTAACGTTCATATTACATCTTCTAGTGTCGGGCGACGCCGTGCGTCAATTTTAGGAACGGGAGAGATTCTCATGTCCACCTTTTCGTTTCCATAGAGTATTGGCACTATATGTTCTCCGGATACCTTACTGGCCACCGTCTTGATGAATGCGTTCGGGTCATCCATGATGACATTGCCAACGGCTGGAATTTCAATGACCCAGACCACCAGGCACGCCTTGCATCAGTCGTCGCAACGATCGTTTGTGCTAATCGAGTTCTTGGGTACAGTGTCTAAAGTCGACGGAATTTCGAGCTCTGATGACCCATCTGGTCACAGATCTTGCAAGCGACCGCCCGGACCCTCCGAATTTGTGAGCATTGCCCTGTCCTCTCGATCTGAACGACAAAGCATGATACGCAACCATGTCAGTCTCAATACCGCCATAAACGTTGCTGGTCCCGCTGCTGCTATCATAGGAGCCCTCCCGTATTCAGCACCAATTGTCGTCCCAGTTGCAATCACTGTGGTACTGGCTTCATGGGTCTATGGAATGTACCGAAGAACGTGAGTGTCCATCATGCGTAGGCGAAGCTCCAGTTAAACCATACCATAATATAGTCCCAAAATCCTTCGATATCTGATGGGATATGTGATCGACATGATCATTGTGATGAGCTGTTTATTTGCCTTGGTAGAGTCCCGAGGATTGGGTCGGAGGTTAGATTCCCGTGGATTGGACCGGATATCTCCTGCGATGGTCAGTCTTGTGTTGAAGGAGTATTCACGGCGTAAGGGCAGCGTCCATGAGCAAGTCAAGTCGTATGTCAACGAGACCACATTCCCGGCGTTGCAACCAAACCGCGCAATCGGCCAAATCTCTGAGCTTGTGAAGGCTGAACAGTACAAGGAACTTCACGCGGCAGTGATATTGGCTGCGTCGAGGGCCTTGGACGATGAAGATACATGGATGACTGCGGATATGCTCTGAATCTCGTTACTGTTTGTATTTCATACTCTGTTACATGGATGACTCTGGATACCCTGGCCTGGATAACTTCGGAATGAAGATAGTGCCGCAAGGTGGGGACACCAATGGCTTAGACCTTCCACAAGCACGCCAAGAAGAAAGGCAATCCTAATATAGCACTGACGCCTGTTTGCCAATACCACTACCGGAACAAGCGTGCGCGTCGCAGGTCAATAGTCACCTTCATGCTTGGCTTGGACGTCCGCATCGCTCGATCGGTGGATTGAACTGAGAACCGGTTCCGATAGAGCTTGAACTGAATAGGAGGCTCACCTCTCAAAGGCGACAGGGTATTCGTGAGGACCGAGGATTAGATAGCAGTGAAGCGGTTGGGGTGAAGTCTTCAATAATCCGTGAACTACCTATCACGGGATTCTTGTGCACCCTCAGAGCACAAAGTGCAACGAAGGGCATGAGAAGAGCAATCCAGTGGGTAATATGGATTCTGTAGGTTGTTGGCAACTTGCTGGAACGAACAACTTGGTTGCCAAGCCATCTCGGGATATATAGTGGTGATTGCAGCCGGCCTATCAATGCCTTGGACTTGAAACAGTACGTAAGCGGGTTGCCAACTGTTCAAGTTGGGCGGAAGTGAAGGCACGGTGATCATGAATTGTGGGGCGAAGCGCTCATTATACACATACAATACACACGGGACGTGCATCGGGCACGTTACGGGGTATTCGGACCTACATGGGATGGCTGCCCGAGCTTAGTCAGGAAAAGAAAGAGAACAAGTCCGAGCGGATGCCCGGGATCAAGTCCGTACCGTGTCCACCGGCCGAATATCCTAACACCAACTGTTGGTCGCGACGAGCTTTGCCCACCGCTGGTGGTTGACAGCATTCAAGCGCCTCGGATATTGCCAATTTCTAGACTGCAGGTGGCGGCTGTGTTCTCTGGCATTGTGGTTTCCTTTCGTGGCCAGGGTTCCACTTGTCAGTGGGGCTCACACTTGCCTTAATCCTAGGTAATTTCGCGCATGCCTGTGCGTTTGTGCCTGGCCTGAATATCGTGCGTTGTCCCGTAGAGCGACCTTTTCCCTCATGCAATCACCTAGTAAACCCTCTCCGAGTACACAGAGGTCCTCTCATTTGGGTGAATCGACTTTCACCAGGAAGCGTTGGAGATCTGAGATTGAGCGATTCCCATTCAATACTTCAACTAAGCAATCCACGATCCCACGGCGCTTCCGTCCCGCATCGATTTATTCTCGGCTCGGATTCAGCTTAGTGGGACACGATACTACCTATCAGGCCCCGCAATCTTCGGCGACGCACCTTCCACACTGTTGCATCCCATCACCCTGACCCTCGATTAGACTGTCTTTCCTGTTCACACAGCACTATCCAGTTCACCAAGCGACTGTTCAATGGTCTTACGAATGGTGGGGCTTTAGGAGAGGTAGACTTCTAAATTTGTGTCTGGCCTGCCTCTTGCTCGAGGCTGGGGATTTCCTTTTCACAAATCGGTGGTGCCATTATGTCTTCAACGCCCACGCGCGGCAAAGCTCAAGATCGACGATTTGTTGGACCTGCGCTGGGCAATTCTCCGGCAGCCGCAACTCGAGAGCAAGCTGAAGATCTGAACTGTTACGGGCAGAGAGCCAGGATGTGTGAGTGCTTGGGCTATGTGTCTTCTGTTGACGACCCTCTCTTTCCAGGACGAACAGGGCATACCATGGTTGAAGAGGCCAGGGAACGAGAGGGAGACTGGCTGGGCGCGGTGTGAAGCGTTTCTAATTACATGTCTCTCCGGTTCCAAACGCCTGCAACACTATCGGCTTTCCCTTCCGCCTTCACGCTCCCTGTCCAATAGAAATGGGCCTCACGAAACTCAATGGGCTCGGGAGATCCCAGAGAGCCAGAACACCCTTCTCCAGCGACGTCTTCTAAAACTACCTCTCAAACTCAATATCAATCGCCAGGCGCAAAGCATACCCTCGTACGCTTTTTAGATACCCCTGCTATCCCATCGTACAGTCGCAAGCGAAGCTATTCGTTCAAGTCCATCCCCCCCCGACTTCACTTACGCCGTCCAGGGCCGGACAATCAGCGCATGGCGGAGTTCGTCTGAATCTTCAACGTCGCGCCGAGCCTCAGCAGCCCGAGGCGTGATCCCGCCGTCGGGTCAATCAAAATCCTCGGCTGGTATTAGTCTATCGACTGTGAGCCCTGTCCACACTTCTTCAGATCGTCTACCAGGGGGTAAAGCAATATCTTATGACGACTCGCCACCTTGGTCACTAAACCATGCAGACTCATTGCAGAGATCCCAATTATAGTATTGTGCCTCGGCCCTTGGGAACCCACAATGTACAAAACATCAGTTCATTTTATTTCTCACAAAAATTTTTTTGTACTGCAAGTGATACACTAAATCATGACCGATGTTCTGCGATGCCAAGATCCTATCAAGAGAATAATATCGGATCATCAGATGGTAAAAATCAAGAAAAAAAAAAGAACACCCGCATGCCTTGTCAATCAGACGTCGGGCGATAGGGTGGAAGAATTGTGAATTCAGTTTCCACGTTTCCGTTGTCAACTTCGGATCGACTCTGAAAAGCTTTTTGAACACGGGCCTGCAGAATTTCATTCTCCCCTTCAGACCCTTAGGATCCACCAGCCATTCTGCTGCATCACGGGCGTACGAAGTGGCCCCTGGGGTCGTCAGGGCAAGGTTGTACCACCGGAGACGAATTTCGGCATTAGACGATGTATTAAAGTTGTATGTCGCGTTGAGATGGTGGATGTGCGTCGCTGGTAAGGAGACCCCACCAATATCCGAAAGGCGCTCAAGGAAAACAACTATGGGTAGTATTGGGTGAGTAAGTCTATTCGGAGCTAGGTGAGTAGTGGTCCACCTTTCTGATTCGAATTGAAGTCCTTCAGGTCTGTTGCATTGAAGGCCAATTTTGACGGATCCTGTTCGTCGCGTGATTGATTCCAACGGGCAGCAAGGGCATATGCATCGTTCGCTAGGTAGTATCATAAGTAATCTCTACCGGGAGCTGCAGTCCTTCACCGTAGAACCAGGCCTGCCAAAAGTTAAACAATAAAGAATTAGCTTAGCTAAAGGGACGAACACATCGAGTCATCTTACATCCCAATCGACGCTATCAAGGAGTCTAATCTTCTCCTCACCACCGTTCTGCCGGAAATAGGAGTACAGATGCTCTTTCCATTGCTCTGTCCGTATAGATTTGCCACGAAAAGTGGTAACATAGTCTTTAACATATGGAACAAAGACATCTAGGCCTCCAAGGAGTCTCTCTGGATGGTTTAAAGCAATTATATATAGATGAAAAAAATGGGAACAACAAATAAACCAACGAACCGAGATATAAAAGGAAATTTGACCCTTTTTCGTATGGTATGGAGGAGTATGCATCATCGGGGTCTTCGCCAAACTTGTCGATGCAGAGAATGGGGTTCAGAAGCATCCCAAGCATGTGCGTATAATGTGTACATACCTCGTAATGAATAACCAACCTCTGATACTTCGGATTGTTTTCATATGATTTGAGAGCTTCAGTAAGGGCTTTGCGTCCGATGATATACGAAAAATCTCGCTCGGCCGGGCCATGAAGGGCCTGTTGGAGTAACCGCTCCATCCACGTCGTCCATCCCTAATAGTTCAAGGGTATCTCAATTAAGGAAAGGAAGCACCGAAATCGGATTGGTACGGACTTCATTGAGCCAGAACTGAAATTAACGTCAAGGATCAGCGCCCAATGATTCATACTATCAGGTTGGTGATGGAGACTCACGTGGCCTGAGTCTGCCGTACTAAAGATGGGATCCATGAATAAGAGGTACAAAAGGCGGGTAAGCAACCAGACTGACGTGACATTGTTCCCAAACCAACTGTGGGAAATTTCGTGCCCAACGACATCGACCAAACTTCTATCTCCAGCAAGAAGTGCTAACAACGGGAATATTTTAGACCCACCTATTGAGCAGAACGAAGGACCGTTAGATACGTACTTGGTGTTATAAAGGTAAGACAGGCATTCTCCCTGATTGGGTGCTTTTAGACCTTCGATAACACTAGGTAAAGTAGCATTTGAACTTACATCCCTCCATACGGGAAACTAGGAGGCAAGAGGAGCAGGTCATACACTCCGAATTCGTAGGGGGTGACGATCTTCTCCGCTTCTTCGACATACCTACTCCGGTGGATGACTTAAATGAGATGGAATCTAAAAATCAGAATTGATTCGTACCTGGCTGTGTCTTCATTGAATTCCCAGTAGCTGGATTCCATCAACTCTGGTTCTGTCCAGACACCTGTAGACCATTCCTTCCCCGGGATAGCAGGAAACGGGCGATAGACAATGTTGCCGGAGGCAATGGCGATGAGGTAAGAGGGAATGGACACAGGCTTAAAAGAAACATCACTAGGAATATGTATATGAAAAGAATTTAGCAACGAACCTGCTTATAGACATACTCGACGGTTTCTTCCCCTACACGTTTTCCGCCGTGAATCAGCGCTGAAGGGGGAGAAACTCGGATGGCAGAGAGCAGGACTGGTAGCACCGATCTAACTCGAGCACTATATGTCTACGAGGCTGTTGAGATCTAACCAGCAGTATGCAGAAAGGCTCTCACAATCTTCACAGAAGGACTATCTACGGATTGGATGTGGGTGCAACAAGTGAGAATGAAGAGTGGCCATGATGACGAGGCAGACAGTACCTTGCAACGGCGCTAGACACCTGGCGTATATGGGTTGACATTGGGAGAACAGATAATTAAATCGTTTTCCAGCAGTTTGTCTGCGTTCATAATTATAAGAACGGATCACATAGGCCGGGAGGCACTCACTCCTTTTCGAGCCATCCTACAGCGGTCCCTTGATCCGTGGTGCTGTATTCGATCGTGACCTCGGCTTATCTCCGGAAGCCAATTTGAAGCCAAAGGGATGACAAGAGCTGATCCCAAGACTGGATGAGGGGGCTTGAGGTCGAACTGGATACATGACGAGTTGGCGGGTTGATAGTATATATCAGGAGGCAGACTTACCTGGGCCGATTTGCCCGCGATCTTGACCGCGTCGATGGTGAGGTAGGATGAATCAAAGCTGTAAAATGGCCATGAGGTTAAGATCGCGGGGATGCACGGGGGGATCCTGACATAACATGGTCCACAGGCTGGTGTGCGAGAAGAGTGTGAGTGGCAGAGCCAGAGATGACGCGCTTGCTCCAATTGATATCCCAGTCGAAGTGAACATGCGTCGAACTTATGAGATGGTGAGCTTAGATCAGGCTACAACCTGGATAATGCATACCTGATATCCGTATAGTTTGCCTGGGTGGCAGGATCGATGGAGACCATCTGGATGTTGCGACGGAAGTAGAGGGCCGGTACTAACCGACGTGGAAAAGTCACTCTGGCCCAAAATGAGGCCATGAGGTGGGAGCTTACGTGATGATTTGCTTATTTTTTCATTAAGAGATCAATTCAAATCCCCCGATCCATGCAGAATTCCCGACCGATCACCCTCGGCCAGGGAACGCGCTCGTTTGACCCCATTGCGTAGGAAAGAGAGAGATCGAAATAGGCAGCGACATGCGACAACCAGTGCTTGGAAGGAACCGTACCAGGAACGGAAGCTAGGCTCGTTTTTGTCGAACCTCAATTCAGCGCGATACAGCATCTCTAGTGTTCTTCAATCAAGAAAAATCCCCTGGGACGGAAAGAAGGTCCCAACGCTCTGGGGAACCCGTATCGACCATGGGCTGCGCTGCCGAACGATGGTATCGTGATCCATGTATGCCGTCGTGGGTCTCTTCGAGTTCGAATCGTCATCATCTGGCATATCGTATGTTTATGATATTTTGGGAAGAAGCCGTGGCAAATGCATAAATAGCCCCCCTCTCGCGATTTTCTCCTCACTTCCATCCTCCCCCATATTCCCTACATATGAAGTTCACAGCTATCCTCCTCCTATCCACTGCGTATGTTGTCGCTACACCCTTGAAGCGAGAAGGTCCCACAGACATTCAAATACTTCGTATGGTGTATCTCTTTCGCTCAAGACGCATATTCACTAATTCATCCCCTCGTCAGAGTACGCGCTCACTCTTGAGCACTTGGAGAACTCATTCTAGTAAACCTTTATTCTTTATTCCTGACCCCATCCCATAAAAACTCTTGCTGATGCGTCCCTACAGCTATGGCGCCCTCGACAAGTTCGACGAAGACACATTCACCAAGGCTGGCCTCCCTGCCTGGGCTCGTGGTCGCTTCCAGCAAATAGCGGATCATGAAGCCACTCACGTGTCCGCCCTAACTTCTGCCATCGGCGCTGGGGCGACTGCTCCGTGCAACTACTCGTAGCGAAGCCATTGCAGTCCTCAGACACGCGTTTTTCACTCATCTTTTCATTCCTGAAGCTTCCCCTACACTGATCCGATGTCCTTCGCTGCACTATCTTCCGTTCTGGAGGGTGTGGGCGTGTCAGCATATCTTGGGGCTGCCCAGTTCATCTCCAACAAGGCATATTTAACTGTCGCGGGCTCCATTCTCACTACTGGAGTCTCGCCACCAAGCCTGGGTTGCATCGGCTATAGACAAGACGCAACCATGGTCTCTCGCGTTTGATACACCTCTCGGCCTCAGGTGAGTTCCTCTTGGGTGCGTTCATCCCTCAGCAGTTTTCTCACTTGAGGACCTTCACAGCCAAGTCTATTCCCTTGCTGCGTCGTTCATCACCGGGTGCCCTAAGACCAATCCTTCTCTCCCAGTCAAGGCTTTCCCGCAGCTCACCTCAGCCCCGCCAGGCGTTGTTCCCGGAAAGAGGATCACGTACGCTTGGCCCAATCCCTCGGCGAACACAACCTATTACGCAGTGTACTATTCTGGTCTTACCATCAAGACAGTTCAACTCAGCCCCGACTATAGCGCCACCCTCCCAGATGGACTGATCGGAACATTCTACACTATTGTCGTCAGTTCATTCTCGCTTTCACTCAGTCCTCTACCAACACCTTTTATTCCTTATAGACCACCGCCGGAGATGGAAACGTCACAGATGCCAATACTGTGGCCGGTCCCGAGATTACCGTGATCAATTTCGGCTCGAACGCCACCTAAGCAGCGTCGTAGTATATTTATTTTCTGGTCCGACACTCTTTTGATGAATTGCTATCGTTCCCGTCGCCGCCGTTCTTTTGTCTTGTTCTCATATTCAAAAACCATGACACATGCTCTGGATGTTCTCGTTTCTTCAGTTCCGTTATAGTCTGAGGCAATGAATTCCACTGTAATGAATGTTCTTAGCTTGCAGCAAGTAAACACTGGTTCGTGGCCTCCTTTATGACTTTGACTATCGGCCCTATAGCTTGGAAGACTCCATACAATCTAATTAAAAGCTATTGAGAAATACCATCGTCAGGGCTAAAGATCTTAGGCGGGGAATTTGTTCTACGCGAGTGGGATCTGCACTGGTCCCTACATTTTGATTGCAATTGTTACAAAATCAATCCGAAGCGTGGTGATTATTAAGCCCTGGGCGCTAATAGCACAGCTTTTCGGACGTCGCCGAAAATGAAGTCTTCTTTCGTCCATATTGCGAACGATACCCTTGACCGGCAGATTTCTCCACAAATCTACTTTCATGGACGGATAACAAGCTCCCCGTATTTTGTCCTCTGCCGAACTAGTCGCCCAGCGATGCGAAGTGGGTCACATTGAAGCTGATTCACTGGCGAGATCAGGAAGGCAAAGAGGTGAGATGGGACGCAGGCACAGACTTACAATCTAATATCTCCCTTCGGCTCATCTTATCTGCGGATGTATCCTTCATACAGCGCTTGTGGGAAGTAGCTGAGCGGAAGACTCGCGGTCTTCTGGGATCGACGGTATGTCGTCTCCGCATGCATTCAGACAATGGCGTCGACGATGAACCCTCCTGAACTTCCGATTGTCTTTACAAGGTGTCGCAATATTGCCTTTATTGCGTTCCAAGGTGCCGTCAGAGCCCCTTTCCACCCTCATTCTCGAGCAGTATCGGCCTCCCGCTGGGAACGTCGTGATAGGTGAGGATGCACATTCTCCTTCGTGGCTTTGCCATTCATCGCTCCATCCCATCATGGCAATTTATCTATCTTCCCCAGAGCTTCCTGCTGGTCAGTCAAAAGACCTCCAGCGCTGATGCAGAAACGCGACTTCATATCATCAATCGAGCTTATCTAAATACGCAGGTCTCATCGATGACGGGGAATCCGCCGAAACCTGCCGCGATACGCGAACTCAAAGAAGAAACGGGATTCATAGCAGCGCGCATCGTGGAATCGTCCCCAGTTCTAGTCCCCGACGCAGGTGATTTCGATCAACTTCAACGCTCACTCCTGAACTTTTTATCGCGATGACGTTAATTAACGATTCCGTAATTTCTCTCCCTTAAATCTATTGCTCAAAAGGCATGACGACAGCGAACATGAAGCTTGTGGTCTTGGACGTGGAGGTAGATAGCCTGAGCGATGAACTGCCTTTTCAAAAGTTGGAGGACGGCGAACATATCGTGCGGAGAATTGTAGAACTTGACGAGCTCAATACCGTTTTGCAGGGTGGGGTGTCCGCGCGCATCTCCCGAGGATGATGGGATCCTAATGGTTGTACTTTCTCTCTCCAGACTACGCAAAGCGTGGCTTCGCGATCGACGCACGACTTTCACATTTCGCAATGGGGTGGGATTTTTCCAGGAAATTCTCCAAGAAATAATGCCTACTACCGCAGCATCTCAACGCCACGACGAGAAAGCGGGTCGGGCGATAACCATCCCCATACTCGCATTATATCGCGAACAAGAATGTGTTGTAAACAACCGTTACAATTGCACCATATGTACCATTCTGAATTCATGAACAAGGGATCGTGGTGATATGATCATCTTATGCATCAAGAAAATGCAGTGAGATTTTGTAAAATGGCCCCAATGAATGATCACCCCTCGCCCTTCTAAATATAAAGACGAGCTGTATGAACCTGGATCGGAAGAGATGAGTCTTCTCATACCGGAGTGCTCTGTCGAAGGCACGCTGGTCTGGGAAGACGATCGCGGAGATGGTGCTGGTATCCTCCTCCGTGTCATCGCTTCGCGTCGATATGAGGATGAGGTTGTGATAACTGCCAGCATGGTCTTCTAGGTCCTCTCTCCCTCCTCGATTTGACCTTGTCAAGGGGAGGTTGAACTCGGCATCCGGCACTAAACACAGACCGAGGCGGCGAGTCGTCATAAGTTATCTTCGCACTCCTCGGGGAGACGATCTGACGAAGAAGTGTGCACAAGGCTCACATTTCGTAGAGGACTACCAGCTGAGGGTTTTGCTTGCCCCGACGGTGGGATCACGCGTCGGGCTGCTGAAGCTGAGTGCGACGTTGAAGATCCAAACGAACTCACGCCATGCGCCGATGGTACGGCCCTGGGTGGCGTAAGCAAAATCCGGGGAATGGATGAGTCGCTTCGCTCGCGGCGATACAATGGGATAGTGGGGGCATCCAAAAAGTACACGAGGGTATGCTTTGTACCCGATGATTCATATTCACCTTGAGAGGGAGGATTTTAGACGCCGTCGCCGGAGGGGGCTCTGCTCTGTGCGCTCTTCTGAGCCCATCGAGTTTCGTGAGGCCCATTGCTATTGGCCAAGGTGAGTTAGAACGTACAGAGTTCCTCTTCAATTTTGTCACTGCTTGCGCTCAGATCTGAGTCAACAACTGGGAAAGACCCGCACACGGCTGCAGATGAATCATGGGAATCTGACCATTTCTTCGGGCAGAAGGGAGAGCCGATGTTGTCACTTTGGAATCGGAGAGACATGCAATTGGAAGCCACGCCCAGCCAACATTCTTCGATTGTTCGTTCCAGAAACGGAGCGGTGAGACAGAAGATACATAGCCCCAAACACTCACAGGTCTTGATTATCTTCCAGTATTCCAGATCTTTAGCTTGATCTCGCACTCGAGCTGCGGCTGCCGGAGAATTGCCCAGCACCCGGTGCATCAGACGTTCAATCTTGTCAATTGCCTGGTAAGGGTCGTTGAAGGAATAATGGGGAGTGTCACCGATGCGTGAAAAGGAAATATCTAGCCTAGAGGAACAGGAAGGCCAGAGATAAAGCCAAAAGTCTGCCAAAGCCATTTTTGACTCTGCCTCCACTAGCCTGAGTGGGAGCCGAAAATAAATCCATGCGGGACGGAAGTGCGGTTGGATCGTGATACTTTGATGGCCTCGTCAAAGTATTGGATGGGCATCGCTCGAAACTGGTGTCTCTGACGTTTCCGACGTGGTGACGGAAGTTGATTCACCCAAGCTAGAGAGTTTCTGTATATTTGTAAGGGGTTTACAAGGTGATTGCCTTAGGAAAAACCGCTCTAGGGCACAATGCACCATATTCGGGCTAGGGAGAAACACGGGAGAAATGGCACAAGCATGCGCGAAATAACCGGATGAGACAAGTAGCGAGCTCCACCCACAAAGCTGACACCGGTGGAAGCAAACCACCCTCGGCCTCCCCGGCCACTAAGGGAAGCCACAATGCCGTAGACGGGGGGGAATGCTTCCGGATCTACAATCGGCAATATCCGCGGCGCTTAGGATAACAAACGGTGGCGCGACCAACAGCCAGCAACTCTTACGTACGTACAGTACTATTTCAGTTTCGGCGATATCCATCGCCCGCAATCACCACTATATGTCTGGGCAACCGGGTTGTTAGCACTAGGAGTGCCTTTACTAGTGTTACCTGTAGGCAGCCCGAAGTGGTATATAAAAGAGAGTTCCACCACCACCACCTTTATTAGTGCGCTTGTGGGAGGTCCTAGAGTTTTAGGAGTGCCATCTTTTTAGTTTAAGTTTTCAACAGACCCATACATCGTCTGGATTCATCCCTCACTCTTCAGCACTACATTCAGTTCAAAGTTATCCAGAGTCATACATGAAATACAAAGATCGAGGTTAAAATCATATAGGAGGTGATCCACGGTTCTTGTATCGTCCAGAGTCCTCGAGGCGGATAATATCACGGCCTCATGAAGCTCCTTGTACCGCTCAACCGTCGACAAGCTCAGAGATCTGGTTCGATTGCGCCGTTCGGTCTCAATGCCGCGAACGTGGTGTCGTTGACATAAGACATGATCTGCTCATGGATGCTGCCCTTAAACTGTGAATACTCCTTCAGCACGAGATTGACCATCGCAGGAGATATCCGATCCAATCCGCGGGAATCTACCAAGGCAAATAGACAGCTCATCACAATGATCATGTCGATTACATATCCCATCAGATATCGAAGGATTTCGGGACTGTAGTATGGCATAATTTAACTAGAGCTTCATCCACGCATAATGGACACTCACGTTCGTTTGTAAATTCCGTAGGCCCATGAGCCAGCGCCACAGCAATTGCAGCCGGAAGGACGTATGGCGCTGAAGCGGGGCACTCGTAGCCACACCAGCCGCGGAGCCGACAATCTTTACGGTGTTATCGATGCTGGGTTAGTTCCATCTCAGACTTTGTCATTTGGATCTAGAGGACAGGGCGATGCATACAAACTCGGAGGATTCGGCCGGTTGCTCGCAAGATCTGTCACCAACTGCGTCATCAGGCCTCGAAATCTGGCGACTTCAGACACTACATGCAAGAATTCGATTAATGCGAAAAATCGTTGCAACAACTGATGCAAGACGCGCCTGATGATTTGGATCATTAAAATTCCAGATGTTGACGATGTCATCATGGATGAGCCCAATGCATTCACCAAGAGGGTACCAGTAAAGGTGCCAGAGAACAAATAGCGCCAATACTCTATGAAATGAAAACGTGGACATGAGGTCGGAATCTCTCGTGTTTCCAAAATGGACGCACTGTGCCGCCCGACACTGGAAGATATCATATCAGAATCGTTAGACCAGGGATAGTCAATAGATTGGGCTGACGCAATCGATGTTGAGATATTTATTCCGAGACTACCTCTTTGAGCAAGCTGCGAAGAGCCAGCCTTCAAGATTCGGTGACTCTGAATCAGCAGTACCCTCGCCCGTCGGTGCCAGGGTTTTCGGATCAGTGGCCTTTGTAGGCACACCGAGGATAGAGTTCATTGGTGAGGTTGATCAGTCTCTCGATAGTGTCCTTGTACTCGTCCTTCGCTAGAAATCAGACTCTATCAGCGTGAGAATAAGTGTCGTCCAACCAATAGTACACACTAGAAACCTCAGTCCATGTATGTCTATTGCCTGCTGCCGCGTTGAGAGGCTTCTCACAGCTAACTTTGACGGCCTCCGTAGCAGATTCTTTGGCTTGACGCTCCCATTCGACTCTGTCATCAGCAAGAGACTCTGCAAGACTAAACTTCTTTTGGATCACAAGCTGGTCGTACTTGGTGAATACGACAATGATCGGGACTTGAGGGGATGCAGGATGATACATCGCCAACGGTCAGCGTAGAAACACCTGTTTCGAGAGAACCGATCAATATACCCTTGTTGGTATTGTCCCGGAGGAGTATTTCATCTCCTCGCTCGAAAACTCGACCACCGGAAACGGGAATCTCGCAGCACAGCCTAGAGGCGTGAGAAATGAGGATCTCATAAGGGCACTCTGTAGAAAAGGTGAGATTATACGCACCAAATAGCATGTAGCCTGTCCTTAAGCTCCCTTTCCGCGCCCTTCCTCTTGATGAACTCTTGAACCGTTTTAAGATTCTTGATATCTCCACCAAGGAATCCTTGTGAATCGTGTAGAATGAGTCGATGGTTATCATCAGAGGTGAGTGGCCGATCAATATCGTGTTGAGTGGAAAGTTCATTGGAGGTTCTCTATAGCATGCGTCGGGATCAAGTAATGCAAGATTTGGGGAAGGAGAAGAGAACGCACAGTGAGGTTGTCGACACCGAATACTGCATTGATCACGGAAGATTTTCCCACCCCTGACTGCAAATGCTTTACAGTGAGTGAAATGGATCAGAAAGGATGCATGGTTCACTTTTCCCACAACGAGTACCCTGAACCTAGCGACCCTACCTGAGCACTGACGGGGGTATAGATGAGGAACGTAGCGTACCTAGAATCCTCTAGGAGAGTGTCGGTGGTGGGCCTGAGGGTGGAGGAGTCTTGCGACGCGTTGGTGGGATCGGTTGATGCTGGCGGTTGAGTTATCGCAGGATCACTCGGATTTATACTACCTGGATCAGTGGAACCCACAGTATAAGAGCTAGCCGCACCATCCGGAGTAGGAACGGGGTGTCCTCGTCGGAGGAACTTGGGGATTCGGAGAGGCATTATTGGCTAACAGATGGAGTACAGCAAGAATTTGATTTTTGCTGTATCACGCTGAGGCCTCGTGCACAGTCTTATTCATCAGAATAGAACCTAGAGGACTGCTCGAATGAGCTGTGGGATCCTACCGAGGTGAGGTCGAGTACGTCTCTCTCCGTGGCCGTAGCTGTCTGGTACGGCTATTGGTAGTATCTTTGGCCAGACTCCGTCCTAGTCCGTCAGGCGGAGTCCGGCTGTTGTGTGATCTGGACAGCCATATAGCAATAAGTTGAATTTGCGATCAGATCTAGGGCTTTCAGGAGGAACTGTGACCCCAAAGGCAGCAAATTTTCAGGGGATCTGAAATGTTGAGAGGATATCGGTGGATACCGCCCCTCTCGCATTACATAATCATATTATGTAATAACCAGTCTCAGTATATTAGGTAGCGATAGGATTACTTGTGAATAGAGCTTTTCTGGACAGTCACATCGTTACCGCCGACGGTCTTGAACGCTCTCTAGACGAGATTGAGTGAACTCGGATACAACCGATCCAGTCCCCTCACCAATGTACAGCCACTTTTGAGGACATCAAATCCATAATATTTCCCTCTCTGGGTTGGCACAATGGTTCCTGGTTTGACGTTACCAGATCAGGATGTGGCACTCGGCCACACCTGTCCATAGGAGGCCCCTATCTTGAGGAAGCACCCATGGAGAAGTTCGTGCTTCTCGGAGAGCTCACAGAAGCCAGTCAAGTTGACATAACAGGAATGCTCCTGCTGCCTGGCTTTGACATTTTGTAGTATGTGGACAAATGTATTTAACATTTCACATACGCAGATGCCCTCTCTCTGTCTCTTTCTCCAGTCCATCAACCATGTTGAAGTCTATCCGCAAGCATTTTAAACTCTCCAAGAAATTCACCCTGAAGGAGGTCCCCGATGAAGACGTCCCCGATGAAGACGTCCCCGATGAAGACGTCCCCCACAAAGAAGTCCCCGGCAAAGGAGTCCCCGACGAAGAAGTCCCCGATGAAGAACTCTCTAACAAAGATAGGGCCAGAAACAACCGCTTCAGGATCCTCATACTTGGACCGGCGAACGCAGGAAAGACCACTCTGCTCGAAAGACTAACAGACAGCCCCGCCGGGGCGGCTATAGTGACCCGGAACGGAAAACGTGTAATTACTACAGATGTTCAACTCAATAGAGCTGCTGGTTTAATGCATCCCTTTCTCTCTCAGATCAAGGAAGCCCCAGGGGATACGATCAAGTAAGAGTCATCCTAGCAATCGTGCACGCCGCTTGCTCGATGTTTTCATACCATCTAGCGAGGGATCCACAATATCGAGGACGAAATCACTTATGCATCAAACTCTGACTTCGTTTTTCACGACTCTGGTGGTTTCGAGGCTGGAGGGGTCGAGGAGCTCCAGGCCGTCTGGAAATTTATTCAAAAGCATTCGTTGGCTTCGCCTTCACAGCATTTGCACGCAATTTGGTGCGTTCCCCCATGACATCCTCATACATTGACTCATCGATTGCTACAGGCTCTGCATTCCAACAGATAATGACAGGCCCTTTGGATTCCTGCAGTCAGGATTTTTCTCCAAATCCACAGCATCAGGTATGTTCCTGAGCTGCACCATTCGATCCTATTTTACGCACTGGCCCATGTCTCCGTTTAGTGCCTGTTATTGGGATCTTCACGAAATTGGATGGAAGAGAGACGAAAGTGAGGGGTGCGGTTCTCGACCCTACTGCCAGCCCATCCGATTTCCTTGCTTGTGCCGCGGAAGTGAAGCAAAAAGTGGCTGAATTTGTTCACGGACTCGAGACAGAATTTCAGAAGGAGCGGTACCCACCTGCTGGTTTCGCCAGGGTTGGAAGTATGTATATTCTATCTGAGGAGTGATTTTGGCAATTAAATCTATGGCTTGAAGACATGCATGAAGCTACCAAGCAGAGTGTAGCATTGTGTGCCCAACTTCTTCAAACCACTATAGATGCACTTCCACCTGGTACCCAGAGATCATTGCTCAAGCTCACGGTTTGGAAAAGAAATCGCCGGGTTCATACCATATATGTTTTAAAACGGTGAGTCTGGATGTTCAACAGATTGATAGTGATTAACAGCCATGTTTATTTTGTAGTGTCCTTGCTGGTGGAGCTGAAGGTCCTGTCTCAAGTTGTAATAATGAGATAATGGTACAATTTGACTATGTTCAGGGAACATCATGACTAGGACCCCAGGATCTGGGGAAGATGAAGAAACCCAGTTACGCGCAGATAGGAGGTTCAGAATTCTCATGGTGAGTGACTCTGTCACTTGTGAGGAATGTACTGATTGTATCATATGCTGTAACTGTGGTAACTGGTTGTGACATTATTGGCATGATTGGTTCATTGGATGGCATTGACAACATAGGAGGTATGGCAGCAGGCACTAAAATTTGTTCCATGATCACTGGCTTACATTATCTTTGTGGCATTGACAATGCAGTTGGTCAGTCCAGATCTCCAATAATGTGATACATGGTAGCTGGTTGATACATTTTTTGATGTCATTGGGAACAGTATGTGAGTCTAGAACTCCCACCATTTCATGCATGGCTATCTGATACAACTTCTGGTGGAATCTGAAATGCAGGGGGTGAGTTTGCATCTCTTAGAATTTGATGCGGGATTGCTGGGTTTACATCTTTGGGTGGCCTGGAAACATAGTGTGTGAGTATGCATTTCTCACCTTTGGATCTGCATGATTGCCAGCTGATATATCCCTTGGTGATATCAACAATGTAGGAGGTAAGACTGCACCTCTCACATCTTGATATGTGGTCACTAGTTGATACAACTTTTGGTGGGATGAACACATAGAATGTGGGTTGGCTTCACATGCTATTTGATGTGTGGTTAGTGACTGTCTATCTTTTGGTGGCATTAACACCATAGGATGTATGTCCAGATGTCTTTCTAATTCAATGCATGGTTGTTGACTGACAAATATTTTGATGACATTCACAATATAGTATGTGAGTGTGGATCCAGTATGAGGTCCTTGGCTGATACATCATTTGTGGGATCAATAAAATAGGAGGTAGGTTCATATTTCCAAGTATTCATTGGTGATCACTGGCTGATGCACCATTTGATGACATGGACAATATAGTATGTAAGTTGGGAATTCCTATGAGTTGGCAGATGGTGACTAGCTGATCTGTCATTGGATGATGGATGATGGACACTGTAGCAAGTCAGTATATCTTGCAATTTGATGTGTGTATGGGGCTGATATTTCTTCCTGTCATGGACACTGTAGACAGTAAGCCCAGTTCTCTCACAATTTGATGTGTGGTCCTTCATTGATAGCTCATACATTATTTGGTTCCATTGACACTGCAGTCTGTATGTTTAGATATCTTCCAATTTGATGTGTGGTCACTGACAGGTAGTGGATTGTTTGGTGACATTGATAACATAGGATGTGAGTGTGGCTCTCCATCTTGATGCACCATCACTGGATAACATTGGCAATCAAGAATGTGGGCTCCCTTTTGAGTTTGTCTGAGTGCTTGTTGATCCATTTTTGGTGGCATCCACCATCACATAGCTGGTGGGCAGCTTCTCCTAGCAGGGTCACAGGCTGATACATCAATGGATGGTATTCACAATGTAGGATGTGAGTCTATCCCCACTATCATTATGTGCTAGTTGATACATTGTTTTCAATGTCATCAACAATGTAGGATGTAAGCCTGCATACCTCCCAGTTTGATGTGTGGGTGCTGTCTGATATATCATTGGATGGGGTTGATGAAATAGCAAGTAAGTGGATGTCACCTGCCTTCCTGGGTGGATGTATGATTAATACATTCATTGGTGGGACTAACAACATAGAATGTAAGTCTGAATTCCTTAGTAATGAATCAATGCTGGTTGGCTGAGATAGATTTGGTGGCATTGACAATGTAGGCTGTAAGTCTGGTTCTCTTCCAATGTAATACACAAGTGTGGAGTGATATTTCTCTGTCTCACATGGACAATGTAGGAAGTAAGCCTGAATCTCCTACAATTTAATGCATGGTCACTCTGTGATACATTGTTTGGTCCCATTGACAATGTAGCATGTAAGTTTGGATCTCCTTTAATTTGATGTGGGGTCATTGCCAATATATTTGTTGGTGATATTAATAATGGAGGATGTAAGTTCTAATTGATACCTCCTTGATGCACAATCACTGGCTCATACCTCTCTGGATGACTGACAACCAGGAGGTAAGCCTGGCTCCCTTTGAATTTAGTATGTGGTGCTGGCTGATCCCATCAATGGTATCAACATTGTAGCTGGTGGGCTCATGATCTCTCACAATTTGATGTAGGATTGCAGGCTGATTCATCATTTGGTGGTATTGGCAATTTAGGAAGTGAGTTGCATTGCCTACCATTTAATATATGGGTGTTTACTAATACATTCATTGTCTGGTATTGAAAATGTAGAATGTATGTTGAGGTCTCTGGCAATGTAATGCATGCTCAGTGGCTGACACATTCTTGGTGGCATGGACAATGTAAGGCAGTGAGTTCATGTCTCTGACCATTCATGAGGTGGTACTTGGTTGAAGTATCTTGGGTGACATTTTAGTATGTAAGTCCAGATATCATATTGATTGAGGCATGGTTTCTGCCTGATTTGTCTTTTGCATTGGCAACAAAGGGGGTAGGTCTGGAGGATTCAATTCCATATACCACTGCTGGCTGATTTCTCTTGTGGGTGGTATTGACAACACAGAGGGTGAGCTGGGATCTTTTAGAATGTGATGCAAGGGGTCTGGCTGATGGATTGCTTGGTTGCCTGAATGCTGTAGGATGTAAGTCCATATCACACACCCTCAGAAGAATGGTTAACACTTGATACATCTTTGGGTTGGCATTAACAATGTAGGAAGTAAGTGCAGATGTGTTAGAATTCAATGCATTGTCCCTTGCTGATTCATCTTTTGGTGGCATTTACAACAAAGGATGTAAGTCTGGGTGCCTTAGAATCCAATGCAGTGTCCCTTGATGATTCATCTTTTGGTGGCATTCACAACATAGGTTGTAAGTCTAAAATTCAATGCATTGTCCTTTGCTGATTCATCTTTTGGTGGCATTCATAACATAGCTTGTAAGTCTGGATGTCTTAGAATTCAATGCATTGTCCCTTGCTGATTCATCCTTGGGTGGCATTCACAACATAGTATGTAAGTCTGGGTGTCTTAGAATTCAATGCATTGGCCCTTGTTGATTCATCTTTTGGTGGGATTCACAACATAGTATGTAAGTCTGGATGTCTTAGAATTCAATGCATTGTTCCTTGCTGATTCATCTTTTGGTGGGATGCACAACATAGTATGTGAGTCTGGATGTCCTAGAATTCAATACATTGTCCTGTGCTGATTCATCTTTTGGTGGGATTCACAATATAGTATGTAAGTCTGGATGTCTTAGAATTCAATGCATTGTCCCTTGCTGATTCATCTTTTGGTGGGATTCACAACATAGGGTGTAAGTCTGAATGTCTCAGAATTCAATGCATTGTCCTTTGCTGATTCATCTTTTGATGGTATTCACAACATAGGTTGTAAGTCTGGATGTCTTACAATTCAATGCATTGTGCCTTGTTGGTTTATCTTTTGGTGGGATTCACAACATAGGGTGTAAGTCTGGATGTCTTAGAATTCAATGCATTGTCCCTTGCTGATTTATCTTTTTGGTGGGATTCATAACATAGCCTGTAAGTCTGGATGTCTTAGAATTCAATGCATTGTGCCTTGCTGATTCATCTTTTGGTGGGATTCACAACATAGCTTGTAAGTCTGGATGTCTTAGAATTCAATGCATTGTCCCTTGCTGATTCATCTTTTGGTGGCATTCACAACATAGGAGGTAAGTCTGGATGTCTTAGAATTCAATGCATTGTGCCTTGTTGATTTATCTTTTGGTGGCATTCACAACATAGGCTGTAAGCCTGGATGTCTTAGAGTTCAATGTATTGTGTCTTGCTGATTCATCTTTTGGTGGGATTCACAACATAGGGTGTAAGTCTGGATGTCTTAGAATTCAATACATTGTGCCTTGCTGATTCATCTTTTGGTGGTACCCACAAATATAGTATGTAAGTCTGGATGTCTTGAATTTTAATGCATTGTGCCTTGCTGATTCATGTTTTGTGGGATTCA
>MU129041.1:0-36335 GCA_014904985.1 Hydnum rufescens UP504 | reverse complement strand
TGGGATTCAATTAGGGTGTAATCTGAAGATGTCTTAGAATTTATAATGCATTGTGCCTTGCTGATTCATGTTTTGGTGGGATTCACAACATAGCTTGTAAGTCTGGATGTCTTAGAATTCAATGCATTGTCCCTTGCTGATTCATGTTTTGGTGGGATTCACAACATAGGGTGTAAGTCTGGATGTCTTAGAATTCAATGCATTGTCCCTTGCTGATTCACCTTTTGTGCACTCACAACATAGGGTGTAAGTCTGGATGTCTCAGAATTCAATGCATTGCCCCTGTCTGATTCATCTTTTGGTGGGATTCACAATATAGTATGTAAGTCTGGATGTCTTAGAATTCATACATTGTGCCTTGCTGATTCATCTTTTGGTGGGATTCACAACATAGCTTGTGAGTGTGTATGTCATATAATTCAATGCATTGTTCCTTGCTGATTCATCTTTTGGTGGAATTCACAACACAGCCTGTAAGTCTGGATGTCTTACAATTCAATGCATTGTCCCTTGCTGATTCATCTTTTGATGGTATTCACAACATAGCATGTAAGTCTGGATGTCTTAGAATTCAATGAATTGTCCCTTGCTGATTCATCTTTTGGTGGCATTCACAACATAGGCTGCAAGTCTGGATGTCTTAAAATTCAATGGATTGTGCCTTGCTGATTCATCTTTTGGTGGCATTCACAACCATAGCTTGTAAGTCTGGATGTCTTTGAATTCAGTGCATTGTACCTTGCTGAGTCATCTTTTGGTGGCATTCACAACACAGGGTGTAAGTCTGAATGTCTTAGAATTCAAGGCATTGTGCCTTGCTGATTCATCTTTTGGTGGTGTTCACAATGTAGGCTGTAAGTCTGGATGTCTTGGAATTCAATGCATTGTTCCTTGCTGATTCATCTTTTGGTGGAATTCACAACATAGGGTGTGAGTCTGGATGTCTCAGAATTCAATGCATTTTCCCTTGCCAATTCATTTTTTGGTGGCATTTACAATATAGGTTGTGAGTCCAAATCTCATAGAATTTTGATCCACCATCCTCACTGACCCATCTTTTGATGGCATTGACAATGTAGGAGTAAGTCCAGATGTCTTGGAATTCAATGCATCATGCCTTGCTCATTACTCTTGTGGTGGCATTGACAATTCAGTCTGTGAGTCCTGATGTCTTAGACTTTAATACATTATTGCTTACTGATGTCCCTCTTGGTGGTTTTGTCCCCATAGATGGTTAGTGTACACCTCTCAGCCTATTATTATTGCTCTCTCCCTGATCTCTTCCTTGGTGGCATCTATTACCTGATAGGATGTAAGTCCACATCTCTTACTCCTCATTGTATGGTCCCTGGCTGATACACATTTTGCTGCCATTTGGAATGTAGCTTGTGAGTTCCTAGATCTATACAATGGAATCATATTCTATTTCCCAACTGCCCTCTTTACAATTGTATTTTCCACAGGATGATGTAAGTGCATCTAATGTGCCAAGGCCAAATGATTCTGTGAAATTGCAATCTCATTCATTGCTTGGGCTATTTCTGTCTGGTAAATGTTGTCATCTTGCACTTCAAATATTGCCCCTATCTCACCTAGGTTCTATTAGGTGGTCAAACCTGCAGGGGATCAAGGCCAGTCTGCCCATCCTCAAAGTGTTGGTCAGTTTAGGTTTTCATTAATTTCCCACCTTCAGGAAATTTAAGCATTCATTCTAGCATCACCTGTCTATCCCATCCAAGCCCAAAATTCAATATCTGGTGTTTCTTTGTTGTCAGTGTTGCTAAGATTGATTCTAAGTGTACAGGAGATTGCTTATCTTGGCTTGTTAAACTAGTGGTTATCATTTGGATTCGAGGTGGGAGGGGTGCATATCCCCCTAATGCACATGACACAGAGCATACTGCTAGCTGTATCCAGACTGAAATTGGGGATGATGGATATTTTGAAGGACATGGTGTATCCAATATTGCAAGGAGACTTGCAGGGATCATTGATGAATATACAGCATTATAGGCATCATGTGCATACATGTATCAAAGTGATGTCCTCCCCTGATGTTGGGATCAATCCAGGCTTTTTCCCTCAGGTGGAGACCAGAAGCTGGAGGCATAGGTGATGGACTGTAACAACATTGCATGTAGTATGTCAAAGTTGAAATATTGGAGACAGACATGAAGCCATACAGGGTGCTATGACAAATCTGTGGGATCCAAGCAACAGTGAAATTTACCCACCCACTTGGTTTAAATGTTGGCAGCTTACTCTATATTGAGGTGGAGGTGGCAACCTGATTCAATGAATGGGAATATTTTGGTGATAGTCCTGGGCACATTTGTTAGATGAAGGCACCTGGGTAATTATCTATAAGGAATTACCAATCTCTGTGTCAGCACTGCACTGCCATTGAGACCACAAACAGAACTAGAGGTGAGATCAATATGTCAGCAGAGTGGGTCTTGTCAGGATCAAATTGACATTTGCTTCCACCTGTGGACTTACCTGTCAGAGTATCATTCTTTGTCAATTCTATCATATGGCATCTACTTCTTCAAATGCTCTTGCCTCCTCTCTCCCTCCATTCAGTCAGGGGGTTATTGACATCCTTGCCATTATTGGCATTTCTTTTGTTATTATTGCCCTCATACTATCAGCCCTAGACCAGCAGGCTGTGGGATGGGTAATCAACCAGTGGCAGCATTGGCAGTCTTGTCAGCACCCCTCATCCCCTCACCCCCCTGTGTGAGTCAATGCAGTTGCCAGTCCAGACACCCCCCCCTCCTACTTCTCCCCCATTCCCTAAATCCTCACCACCTCACCTTAGGCACCCTGGTTTCCATATCTAATTAGACTATTTTTTTGGTATGATATTGAGTCTAAAAGACTCATGGGCCCATGGCCCCACATGTCTTCTGAACCCACCATGGCCCCCCAGCAGTTCCTGAATATTAGGCTCCATGGGCCCCATGGGCCCATGCCAGAGGATTTTTTAGACCCATGGCCCCATGCAAACCTCCCTTAGCTCTTCAATCTCTGCTGTCAAGCATCAAGACCCTGGCACCATTCATTCTGGTTTCCATCTTCATCTCCACTACAAGTCCACACAGAATGCCAGTCTTGGCTTTCTTCATCTCTGTTATCCTTTTTTCTTTCCAAGTCCATCATTTTTCATGGTATCAGTCAATGTCATCGAACTTCAGAGCAACTGCTATTCATGAAAAGGGGGAATGATGGTGATGATGGAGAGATGGTGATGATGGAGAGATGGTGATGATGGAGAGATGGTGATGATGGAGAGATGGTGATGATGGAGAGATGGTGATGATGGAGAGATGGTGATGATGGAGAGATGGTGATGATGGAGAGATGGTGATGATGGAGAGATGGTGATGATGGAGAGATGGTGATGATGGAGAGATGGTGATGATGGAGAGATGGTGATGATGGAGAGATGGTGATGATGGAGAGATGGTGATGATGGAGAGATGGTGATGATGGAGAGATGGTGATGATGGAGAGATGGTGATGATGGAGAGATGGTGATGATGGAGAGATGGTGATGATGGAGAGATGGTGATGATGGAGAGATGGTGATGATGGAGAGATGGTGATGATGGAGAGATGGTGATGATGGAGAGATGGTGATGATGGAGAGATGGTGATGATGGAGAGATGGTGATGATGGAGAGATGGTGATGATGGAGAGATGGTGATGATGGAGAGATGGTGATGATGGAGAGATGGTGATGATGGAGAGATGGTGATGATGGAGAGATGGTGATGATGGAGAGATGGTGATGATGGAGAGATGGTGATGATGGAGAGATGGTGATGATGGAGAGATGGTGATGATGGAGAGATGGTGATGATGGAGAGATGGTGATGATGGAGAGATGGTGATGATGAGGATGAGATGGAAATGACAAGGACAAGACAGAAATGATGAGGATGAGGCAGAAATGATGAGGATGTAATGGAAACAATGAGGATGTGATGGAAATGATGAGGGTGTGACAGAAATGATGAGGACAAGGTGGGAACAATGAGGGTGTGACAGAAATGATGAGGACACAATGGAAACGATGAGAGTGAGACAGAAATGACAGGGACAAGATGCAAGCAATGAGGATGAGGTGGGAGTGACAAGGATGAGCCAGGAATAATGACATGACAGCAAGGTGAAGACAATGATGATGAGGTAAAGAGAGACAGGATACTATCAATTATGAAAGTTCAACCCATTGGGTGCTCCCCAGGGGCTCTGTCCCATATGGCATACCCCTGAGAAATCATGCATGTCAAAATTCTGTAAAGAGGTATAGTTGTTGATATTCAAAGCTGGGTTCTCAAAGGATGTTGACCTGGACCCTGATGGATTGGTAAATTGTGCTCCATGGTATGCAAAGGTTTGATCTCCATAGACATACAATTGAAGAGGTGGGGGGCAGATGCAGAGGATGATGATGATGATGCTGAGAAATGTTGAGGTGCCCAATAAGCACTGATGAAGTTATAATCATTTTCAGTAGCAGGAGAAAAGAGAGATAGGTCAAAGGAAGCAGCCTCACTGCCAGTGTGAGTATGTGAAGAACCTGACCCAAAAGGATTGATAGATATTGCGCCATCATCACTTAGATGTGGATGTGCAGGTGCAATGACACTACCCCTGGGTGTGACAAAGGAATCAAACATGGACATGGAGAGAGCATTGCCATCACCATGGACATCTGCTTGTGTTGATACATAAGCAGTAGAGGCTATAGTAGGGGTGCTGACCACAAGGGGAGAGTCAGTGGCAGTATCTATGGTTGCCATGGTCAGGTTTTGCCCAATTTGGGGAAAACCTAAACCTGACCAGGTTCCAAAATCACCCATGAGGGCAAAACCTGAACCTGACCTGAGGTTTGGTCTCATTCAGGTCAGGTTCAGGTTTAAACCTGGTTTAAACCTGAAACTTGAGGTATGAGGGAAGCCAACATTTTCAGGGGGTACTACAGAATATCTAGGCCCTCTGCTCAAGTCTCTGCCTCTGCCACTCCCTTTACACCCTGCTTTAGATCCACATCTCCTTCCTAGCCCCCTTTCACTTCAATTTACTGCTCACACATCTTCTGGAGATGGTATTTAGTCACTACATTCTGTCATGTGACTTGTGACCTGCACCAATTACCTCATTTGATGGCCAAGTCATGTGACTTCTGACTCCAGAACTATAGTCACATGTGTAAATTGCCAGATTTGTGCCAGAATAGTGGTCAATTTACATGGAATGGAACCTACACCCTACCTTTCAGGTTCAGGTTTAAACCTGGTTTGAGACTGGTTTTTGGATTCAGGGCAAGGGCAAAACCTGAACCTGACCTGAAGAAAATGAAATGAAACCTGACCCCAATGGAACCTGACCTGGGTCAGGTTCAGGTTTAAACTCAGGTTTCACAGGTTTAAACCTGAACTGCAGCATCCATAGCAGTATCAGCTTGACCAGCTATGATTGGGGCATCAACAGCCATGGCATTATGTGCTGATATGGCAGCCATACTATCAAGGATAGCCCTATTGTCCTTCTTTTTTCTCTTCTTGCCTTCAGGCTTCCCTGGAATGGGGAATTTACTCCTCCTTGCAGCTGCCACTGCAGGGTTTTCCAAATATTCAAGGTCCTCCAGGTACCACTGAGATGAACATGTGTGCATCAGGATAACCCCATTACAATCACTCATGATCAAAACAGAACCCTGGTCCTTGAGAGACTTCTTTGAATCAACTATTCCAAAATGTGTAAGACAATGTTGAAAACAATGAGACTGTTCTATGTACCTGTGTTCCATTGATGAACACTAATGATGATGATATTTTGGGGTGCCATGTGGAATTCAGAGCACAGGAGGTGCCAACTGACAACAGAATTGGAAGCATTGCAATCTAGGTTCACAAATCCTGGGGCCACTCCCCAGTTTAGGATCTTGAGTTGATGCCCATAAAGAAGATCAGCAAAACCTTGCCATGCAAACCTGTCCTTGAGAGTCACAAAAGGCTCTGATACACACATCAGCACTTGTACAAGAGTTTGAACATGTATGCTTACCTAATAATACCTTCAAGTGCTTCCCACTCACTGCCTTAGCCTTCAATATGTCAACAAGTTCAGCATGCCATGCTGTCACCTGCACACCTCCAGGATTCAGCTCAGCTTGCTCAAGTTGAATTGTGTCATTATCGACAAATATATAGAATTGCCAGAGCATATGGCCAATGGGATTGTTGATGGTGGCCCAAAACCACTGTGATGCATCAGATCCATAGAAGACCCCATTTTGTGCTGCAGATTTGTCATCATGTGCCTGCCCAGTCACCATGAGGATAATGGTGTGGACCCTGACCTCTGCAGTGCACTGTGCCTGATGATGAGTTCAGTACAAGATGACTGACATCCATTCAAATAATTTACTCACTCACTTCACCATTCCATCCTGTTTGGCAGCCATCAGATGACTCAGTCCTGCTCCTTTTGCCACTAGCTTCATATCTTCACTGTCAGTCTTGGCCATATTGGCCCAAAGAATGGATAACTGCTCATCCAGGTCACTGATCACTTCATGCTCCTGCTTGAATGTACACCAAGCAGGGGCAATTACCTCCTTCATGTAGTTGCATTGCCAGCCTGGGAGATGTACATCTATTAGGTTTGTATGGTAAATGAGTTCCTAATTGAAAGTGAACTTACAGTGTCCATCTTCACCCTGGGGGGGATTTGGGTGCTCTTTCATGTACATCTGCAACCACCCATTGAAAGCATTCTTTTTGCACTGGCCCTTCTCCCTCTCTTCAGTATGATCACCAAGCTTGAGCTGGGTGGCCTTGAGAAGTTTTAGCCAGGGGTATCAGGTCTCATCTGCTAGGGCACCAAGATCCTTCAAAAACTTAGTCCTGAGCAAGCAAGCTTTATGTAGAGTGGCTTCAGAGATCACTCCAGCCAAGAAGGGCTGGGAAGATGTGACAGGTAGGTTCCCAGGCCAGAAATTGGGATCTTGGTATTCCCCCTCATTGTGAGGCAAAACACTCTTGGTGTAGGCTGTAGCCTTCAAGCCCACTCTGCTCCTCTTTCACGTGGTGGCTGGAGATGGCTCTTCAACATTGCTAATAGGGACAATGGACCGGGTTGATTCATTTAGCATCAATCCATCACTTGAGCCAAATGTGTTGGGAGGAGTGTGTGAATCATTATCATTATTGGAGGGGTCAGAGGAGAGGCAATATGTGGAATCATTCTGTGGCATGGTAGATCTTGGCAACACAAGCTGGGGACTTCTGGACAGTGCACTCAGTGTTGCAGATTTATCACTATTGAGAGAAGAATTGACATTGTGCTGGGTCTGATTCTGTTTGGTTTGAGGCCTAGGTACATTATCAGATGAATATGCCTTTTTGATTCCAAGGGCATCAATCCAAATTTGGCCAACAAAATGAAAACAGAGTGACTTACACCTGCACTCCCATCTCTGATACCCCCATCCATCCTGGTTGTGGATGGCAGATGTGCCACAGAACCCAGTTTTTTTTTCCTGCCCTGCACATTGGTCACAGATGAAGAGCATGCTGCAGGTGCTGATTTGTTCTTCCCCTTCTGCACCCTGAAGGGAACTGAAGGCATAGCCACAGAGATGGCATGAGAATGCAGGGTAATTTCAAGTCCAGAATTGGGGAGGAAGTGGGGGAACAAGGGTCAATTTCGAGTCCAGAATTGGGTGAGGGAGTCAGGGAACAATGGGAAACCAAAGATGATGTTATGGCAGGAGCTTTGGAGATGATTTTCTGCTGAGCCTGGATAGCAGCACTTTTAAAGAGCTGAGCCTTTGCAGTTGGCTTTCTTTGATGTTTGCTAGTGCAGACTTCTGGTTCCAATCCCTCACCTTCTGGAATGGAGGCCTCTGCACCATCCAAAGGGTAGAAGGCCCAGTAGCAGCATTCTTGTGCTGTTTACTGTGTTGTCCAATCTTCACATGAGAGGAACAAGGGAGTGGAGGAGGCAGTCACAGAAACTTTATGATTAGTTTACTTTTGGGGGGAGGCATCAGGTGCAAAGCACCTGAGTGAAAGGTGCATGGTGAGCAAGAACTCACCAACAACACTTATTGTCCCTCATTGGGCACTTCACCCAGAAAAGGCAAGCAAGCACAAGCAGACATGTGGACATGAATCCAGAGAACTCCAGTATTACATAATAGCTATCCAAGTAGATATTGAGGCTTATCTAAGTGTAGTTCCAATACCAGCTGCCAGCCATCATTATGATAACCAAATACTTCATCTGCTCATTGGATTGATGACCTTTCCACATGGACATGAGAACTCCCATCCTCTGTTGCCCACTTTGCAAGTAACTGAATAAGCTTGTTGTAGGGACCATCAGTTGGCCACATGTAGACTGCAAACTTGTTCACTTGAGATTGGGGTGGAGGTTCTAGATGGCTGTGCATCACCATCTCCAGGTGACACAGATTGTGTCAGGATCAACTTGACATTTGCTTCTGCTTGTGGACTTACCTGTCAGAGTATCATTCCTTGTCGACTCTATCATATGGCACCTACTTCTTCAAATGCTCTCATCTCCTCTCTCCCTCCATTCAGTCAGGGGGTTATTGTCATCCTTGCCATTATTGGCATTTCTCTTATTGTTATTGCCCTCATACTATTGGGCCTTGACCAGCAGGCTGTGGGCTGGGTAATCAACCAGTGGCAGCATTGGCAGCCTTGTCAGCACCTCTTGTCCCCTCACTCCCTGTGTGAGTCAATGCAGTTGCCAATCCAGACTCCTCCTCCTCCTCCTACTCCCCCCCCATTCCCTGAATCCTCACCACCCCTCCCAATCCTGGCTCCCTCAGCATCACTACAGTCCTTTGACTCCATTGACACCTTTGGGGTACCCAGGTGTACACTGCCTTGGAACTATATGTGCTAAGGGGGATGCATATGGAAGTTGGGGCATAGCCATGTGGAGGTGTGCACAGGATTTGTAACATGGCTATGTCAGCTTAGTGAGGCTTAGTGATGGTGGCTGTGGAGGCTGATTGATGGGCTGTGTCTGTTGTTGGAGGGATAAGTCCCTGCTATGTATAAACCCTATCTGAAGCCAATTTTCCAACCAAACAAATGAATTGATCATCCATCTGATCCTTAATTTTCAAGCTGTTCATTCATTGGAGAAGCAATCCAAATTCTACACATCTGAAACCCATCATTCCACATTGTTCCTTTGCCTTAAGGGTGAAGAATTGTGATTATGTAATGATGTGGACTGTGCCTGGCCTTCATTCTGGACCTGCAGACCCATCACATGATTCAAAAAGGAATTATGTCACTCTAAAGGAGTAGTTTTTGAATTTCTCTGTCAGTTTTGATCGGATTGACTCAAAACAACTGTGCCCAGAAAGATACGAATTGTACCTATCAAACAGTACCAAACATGTGACAAATGGATCCAAAATGCAGTCCCTGTAAAATTATCTTTTCATGATTCAGACTCTGAAGGAGTATTTCTTGATTTTCAAAGCCAATTCTTATCTGATTCATTCATGACTACCATTCCCTGAAAGCTGTTAAAAATGTACATTGAACCATACCAAGGTAAAAACGATCTGATAAGAACTCCATTTTTCACAAGACAACACCCTCCTCATGACTCCCCCTTGCTCCACCAACACAAATAACAAATTGGTTCTGGCCCTCTTAATTCTGATGCAAAGGACACTCAGGGTGACCTATTTCACTATTCCTTAAGGGAATCTATCCAGTTTCAAGGGAGTAATGCCTTGTAAAGTGTGTTTTTTCCGCTTTTTCACTTGATTCTTGAATATCTCCACCAGTTTTGAAGCTTTTAGCTTCATTTCCTTTTCATTATACTTCCCTTATCTCCACTTTTCTTCAAGAATTTTTAATTGTGGTCTGGAATGTATATAAAGGGGAGGGAGCATGTAAATAGTTGGTTTTTCCCCCTATCACAGTCTGAGGCACTGAAGTATTGCCACTGTCTGGAGGAGATTTCCCACTTGTCAAGACTGTGTACAGTGGCATTAAGACTGAATAGTCAAGAGGACAACTTCAGGGTGTGGCCTTGACATCTATATTTTGTAACACTGATCTATTCCCTTGAGCAACCACTGTTCATTGGGATTTTCTATTATCCAAAAAGACCTTCATTTCCCTGGACCTGAATATTCAAATTGTCCCCATGGCTCCCTTCATTTGTCCTCTCCTCAACGACATGGACAGTAGTTGGATTGGTTCATAACCATCCTGCTTACAAATTGGTGGTCCTTACTATGGATGCTGTGGTTCAGGTTTAAACCTGTGGAACCTGAGTTTAAACCTGAACCTGACCCAGGTCAGGTTCCATTGGGGTCAGGTTTCATTTCATTTTCTTCAGGTCAGGTTCAGGTTTTGCCCTTGCCCTGAATCCAAAAACCAGTCTCAAACCAGGTTTAAACCTGAACCTGAAAGGTAGGGTGTAGGTTCCATTCCATGTAAATTGACCACTATTCTGGCACCAAATCTGGCAATTTACACATGTGACTATAGTTCTGGAGTCAGAAGTCACATGACTTGGCCATCAAATGAGGTAATTGGTGCAGGTCACAAGTCACATGACAGAATGTAGTGACTAAATACCATCTCCAGAAGATGTGTGAGCAGTAAATTGAAGTGAAAGGGGGCTAGGAAGGAGATGTGGATCTAAAGCAGGGTGTAAAGGGAGTGGCAGAGGCAGAGACTTGAGCAGAGGGCCTAGATATTCTGTAGTACCCTCTGAAAATGTTGGTTTCCCTCATACCTCAGGTTTCAGGTTTAAACCAGGTTTAAACCTGAACCTGACCTGAATGAGACCAAACCTCAGGTCAGGTTCAGGTTTTGCCCTCATGGGTGATTTTGGAACCTGGTCAGGTTTAGGTTTTCCCCAAATTGGGCAAAACCTGACCAAAACCTGACCATGGCAACCATAGTCCTTACAGGGGGCCACAAGAATATCAATTCAGATTTTTTTCATTGACAATGAACACAAACTCTACAAGCAATTACAAAAATGTCTATGACAATGTACACCCATATGCCTGGGCCATGTTCCAGAGATGCCCCTCAATTCAAAGGAAAACAAATGTTATGATTCCTTGCGGAATAAGAGTTGTGTGCCACTGTGGCTGGCCTCAGTTCTACTCAAACTATACAACAAATTACTTGCTATTGTGATATGAAATCAGAACAGTTCATTGAGTCTTTGGACAAATATTACAAAGATGACTGGAAAGCATTCAAGTCTTGCCTTCTGGAATTTTACCCCTCAGAAGAGGAAAAGCCTTACTACAGACCCGATCATCTGCTCAAGTTTGTACAGAAAGAATGAAGACTCTCATCTGTCAAGGTATTTGATGAGTACTTTCACAAGTTCATGGTTATCATGAAATCTCTTGAAGATTGGAAAGCACTGTCTGAGACAGACAAACATGATTATTTTTGGCAAGGCATTAAGCCCCCCTCATTCTGTGAGGAGATTGCCATTATCTTGCAAAACTCAAAGTGATGGATGGATTTGATGAGTCCTCTGCTGATGACCAAAGTAATGCACATGGTCAAATTATGCCTTAGACAAGACTTGTACCAAGTTCTTGATGATGATGATGATGATGACAGATTGATGTTCACAAAGATGAGTTTTTGTCAGATTCCTCAAAGGAAGAGGAAGAGTTCTCTACACTTGATTTGGACATGGAGGAAGAAGCGAGACATCCTAGATCCAAAGGACATCACATTAAACATGAGACAAAACCACCTTGGTCAGTCATCTAAGCCTACCTAGTTAGGTACCACTTCCGGGGCAGATAATGGTACCTAAGTAGGTCCCATCACTATTTCGGCCGAAATGGCCATTTTTATGATTTCACCTCCTAGCCCAGAATTGGCCGAAATGGCCGAAAATTGGCCGAAACTGGGACTTAGAGAATCTCAGACTTGCAGCAGGCCATACAGGCTTATCGGGGATAATATCTTCCATTTATAATTATTTATTTATTATCACTATATTATACTTATGCTACCCCGGGTCAGCGGGGTTTCATTCAGGAGTCCCGTGTTTCATTCTTATTATTTATTTATTTATTTATTTATTTAAAAGTATACCACATACTCCGTAGAAATCAAAAAAAAAGACTACTTAGTAGCACCACACACCTGCTCTAGCGGGTGTGTGGTACTGTCCATAGAAATCAAAGAACAAAAAAATAAAAATAACCACTATCTAGTAGCACCACACACCCACTTGGGTGGGTGTGTGGTACCAGGGACGTCATTTCGCGCTTCACCATTGGGGTTCCCCCTCACCCATGGTTGCGTGTTTTCACTCGGCGGGGTCGTGGCTTCGGTTGGGGGATGCAGGTTCAGGAGAATACCTATGATAATAAATAATAAGTTAGTTAAAAAAAGAAAAATCAGGCAAAAGGAGCAGCCCCTGCTGCTCCTTTTGCATAGTCAGACATGTACATATATACTTACCTTAAAGATCACCACACCCGCTTCGGCGGGTGTGGGGTTCATCTGGGGCTTGCATCGTGGTTTCGACTCGTTGCCGTTCGTGGGATTCGTTTGGCGGGTGGGTCATTGTTCTCCCATGTTCGTTCGGTGGGGTCACGGGTGTTGGGTCCAGATGACAAACTAAAATAATAAATAATACATTAAGTAGAAAAAAAAACAAGAAAAGCCACGCAAAAGGAGCAGCCTACGCTGCTCCTCTTGCGCGGTTGTACTCACCTTAAAATTACCACACACCCGCCGAAGCGGGTGTGTGGTACTCGTTTTTTGCACTGTGATTGCGGGTTCTTGGATCGGGTTGCGTTGTGCGGGGGTTTTCGCGCTGGGAGAGGGCCTAGATCAATCAGTAAATAACACGTTAATTTTTCTAAAAAAAACAAAGGAAGCACCAAAAGAGCAGCTTCTGCTGCTCTTTTGGTGCTTTCGTAGGTCTTGTAATTGAAAACTTACAGGGTATTACCACACACCCGCTGCAGCGGGTGTGTGGTACGCAGTTTCGTCGATCGCCGTGTTCGGGGGGCAGGCCCTCTCTGCTTGGGTGGCTGCGCATACTGGGGGCTCGCCCGTGTGCTCGTCAGGTGGGTTTTCACGGGGGGGAGGAACCTAGAACAATAAATAATAGTACATTAGTAAAAAAAGAAAACAGAGGTGCCAAAAGAGCAGCTTCTGCTGCTCTTTTGGCACCGATGCAATTAGATGTACCTAATAATACCACACACCCGCCGAAGTGGGTGTGTGGTACACAGGTTCGTCGATCCTCGTTTCGGGGGGTGGGCCCTTTGGGCTTGGGTGGCTGCGCATACTGGGGGCTCGCCCGTGTGCTCGTCGGGCGGGTTTTCACAAAGGAAAGGAGCCTAGAACAACAAATAATAATCCATTAGTAAAAAAAGAAAATAAAGGTGCCAAAAGAGCAGCTTCTGCTGCTCTTTTGGCACCAGTGGGATGAGACATACCTAATATCACCACACACCCGCCGAAGTGGGTGTGTGGTACCGATTTTGCACCCCAGTCGCGTGCTTTGTACTCGGTTTTGCATACGGAAGGGTGTCCATTGGGGTGGGTTGTCGTTTCAGGAGGTTTGATTTGAATCCTACAATGATAGTGATGTTAGTAAAAAAATTTGAAGCAACGCAAAAGGAGCAGCTTGCGCTGCTCCTTTTGCATTGCTGTGCGTATAGAAATTTAACAAAAATTTACCTTGTTGTACCACACACCCACAGAAGTGGGTGTGTGGTACTTGTTTGTACCGTGCGTTCGGTTTTGGTCTGGGGGTTGGCGGGGGTTGTAGGCAGGTGAAAATCTAGGAATAATGTGTTAGTAACAGAAAAAAATAAAAAAATAAAGCCACGCAGAAGGAGCAGCATACGCTGCTCCCTTTGCGCGATTATACTTATCTTGAAATTACCACACACCCGCCGAAGCGGGTGTGTGGTTCGTCTGGGGTCCCTGGGCCCTGTCGTGCATCCTTGTTTCTGGGTTTTGTTTTGCGGGTCGCATTTGCGACTCTCCATTGGTGGGTGTGTTGTCATTTCTGATGGGGGGGGGAGGGTTCGTTTGGCGTGTGGTTCGGGCGAGAGCCTAGAATAAAGAATTATTAGTTAAGAAATTAAAAGCGACGCAAAAAGAGCAGCTTTCGCTGCTCTTTTGCGCAGCAGCATCTATTAGGGGGGAGGAGACTCACCTTAAATATACCACACCCGCCGCAGCGGGTGTGGTTCCTGGGCCACTCATTGGGCAGCCTGTCGTTGGTTTTGATCTGGAGTAATAAAGGCTACGTTAGTATAAAGATTCACAGTAGCGCAAAAAGAGTAGCTTGGGCTACTCTTTTGCGCTATTGTATTTACTGAGACAAAAATTACCTTATGACACACCCACATCAGCGGGTGTGTGGTCCTGTGGTCATGGTCGTGCAGTCGTGGTCATGCGGTCGTGGTCATGCGGTCGTGGTCATGCGGTCGTGGTCATGCGGTCGTGGTCATGCGGTCGTGGTCATGCGCTGTTGCTGCTGCTGCTGCTGCTGTTGCTGCTGTTGCTGCTGCTGCTGCTGCTGTTGCTGCTGTTGCTGCTGTTGCTGCTGTTGCTGCTGTTGCTGCTGCTGTTGCTGCTGCTGCTGCTGTTGCTGTTGTGTCGTGGTCGTGCGGTCGCATTTCTGTTGCTGGGTGTGGCTGTGTAGTTGCGAATTCAATGCCGGCAATTGCCGATACTCAAGAAGCGCCCAAGTGCTGGCGCTGCAAGCACAGCACACAATAGTACCAAGCATGTATATTTAAAATAAATACTATATAATAAATATTTGTACAGGAAAACCCGAAGAAGGCGATGATAATGAGCCAGAGCCCAATAAGGCATGAGACGGCGAATTGCAGAGTGGATTGGGCCACTTCTACGCATCAGAATTGGCCCAAATTTAAATATAGTAGTGTTATATATACACTCTACATGGGCGATTGATTATTTCGGACGATCCTCGCATTTTTCAATTTTTCACGCCTTCAATTCCCTAAATAGGGAATTGAAGGTGTGAAAAATTGAAAAATGTGAGGATCGTCCGAGATAATCACTCGCCCATATAGAGTGTATATATAACACTACTATATTTAAATTTGGGCCAATTCTGATGCATAGAAGTGGCCCAATCCACTTGTAATTAGCTATCTCATGCCTTATTGAGCTCTGACTCATTACCATCGTCTTCTTCAGGTTTTCCTGGACAAATTTTTATTATATAGTATTTATTTTAAATATACATGCTTGGTGCTATTGTGTACTGTGCTCCCAGGGCCAGCGCTTGGGCGCTTCTTGAGTATCGGCAATTGCCGGCGTTGAATCTGCATCTTGCTTCCTATCTCCGCAACCACAACAAGCAACCGCCCGAAAAGGCAACCGCATGACCATGCACCCGCCGCTGTGGGTGTGTGGTCACAAGGTGAGTGTTTGTTCTAGTAGATACACCGGCACAAAAAGAGCAGCGAAAGCTGCTCTTTTTGCATTGCTTTGGAACATTTTACTAATGTCTCTTTATTTATTTTAGATTGAGGCCTCGTCCAACGCACGATGAGAGCCCAAACAGCCATGCGACGTACGGAAATGCGACGCAGCAACACGACATCCGGCAACGCGATACAGAAACGCGACACACGACAGCGCGACATGGCAACGCGCCAAACGAAGACGCGATATACAGTAATGCGACACATGGCAATGCGACCTATGGCAACGCACCAAACAAGGATGCGACCGCGCCAAATGAGGCCCCCAGGAACCACACACCCGCTGTGGTGGGTGTGTGGTACTATATAATGTGAGTCCCCCCCCCAGTAACTACAGGCACGCAAAAAGAGCAGCGAAAGCTGCTCTTTTTGCATGGTCTTTAACTCTTAACTAACATACAATCTTATATTCTAGGTCATTGCTTCCCACATGAACGAATACCCACGCAAGAACCCCCATAACCCTGCCCATCGACACCCGAACGACGGGCCCCGTACGAACTGCCGCACCCATGAGCCGGAGTACGGCCCCAGTACCCACACCCGCAGCAGCAGGTGTGGGGTACTACAAGGTAAGGTTAATGTTTTTATTTTTTATTCTTTATGCTTGTGGCGCAAAAAGAGCAGCGTAAGCTGCTCTTTTTGCGCTGCTTTAGAATTTTTTTTACTGACACGCTTTATTCTAGATTGGGGCCCGCCCAACGCACGACAATAACCCATGAAACGACGAACAACACGATACACGGCAACACGACATGGCAACGCGACATGGCAACGTGCCAACAACACGACATACGGCGCCGCGCCAAATAAGGGCCCGGAATCACACACCCGCCACAGCAGGTGTGTGGTTCTATATAAGGTAAGTCCCCGCCCCCTCACTAGCTACAGCCATGCAAAAAGAGCAGTGAAAGCTGCTCTTTTTGTGTGGCCCTTATTTCCTAACTAATTTAAAAATAATATTTTGTAGGTTTCAACTGCCCTCGCGAACGAATACCAATAAAGAACCCCCGTAACCCCGCCTATCGACCCCCGAACGACGGGGACCCATACGAACCGCCGTGCATACGAGCCGGCGTATGGATGAGCTGGCGTGCACGGCCCCAGTACCCTACACCTGCGGGTGTGGGGTACAAGGTATGTGTTATGTTTTTTTTTTATTTCTTAGTCTTGTGGCGCAAAAGAGCAGCATAAGCTGCTCTTTTTGCGTTGCATTAATGTTGTACTAACATTGAATTCCTTATTTCTATAGATCCTTGACCAGAATCCGCACGAACCCCCTCTGAACCCGCCAAATGACACGCTGGGAACGAAAACCGCGAATGAGCCCCCGCGAACAAAAACCCGCTCCCTCAAGGGAGCGCCCAAATGGAACCGGCCCCGACCGGGGCAAATGAACCCCACCCGCTGCGGCGGGTGTGGTGGGTATATGCAGGTGCGTGACCCGCAGGAACCATGCCCCCCCCCCCTGTGGTGGCAGACCCTGAGGGGGATAATATGTATATAATAATAGTAGTAATAATAATAATAATAATAATAATAAATAATCTAGCACAGCCATGGATTGGCCGACAGATGGCCCAAAAACTGAATTGAAATGGCTGATTTCGGCCGTAAGGTTTGGGGGACCTCTTAGGTACCAGTTTCTGCCCCGAAAGTGGTACCTAAATTAGGTCCCCCCCGTGACTGACCAGCCTGGACAAAACAGAAGAAGGAAGAATCTATGACGAAACCTTTGTAGGTTAAGCCACAAGACATGCCCAACACTGTTAAATTGAGTATGGATGATCTTGCTGAAAAGATTGGGTGTTTATTGATTGTGATAAGCCAGTACAAGGCTGAAAGGATTGCAAAACCACCTGTAAAATCTACTTCTCCAATATGATGCTTTATGTGTGGAGAATATGGCCACTTACTCAAAGAATGCCTTGAGATGAAGGCCTTTATCACAAAAAAGGTCTTGAAGATGTTGAATGACAGCCAGCTTGTTCAAGCCAATGGATTGAGTTTGCCTTGCAGCAATCTTGATGATGGTGGTATTGCACAAGTCTTGCACAATCAGATGTCTCATGCTGAAAATGGTGAAACTGAGTATCTACACAGTTTTGACCTGTTCAATCAGGAGGTTACATTTCCTGAAGAACAACGAAAGGCACGTACAAAGAACCAAGTTGAGCCCTGTAACACAAAGGAATCGAAAGGACAAATGGTGGAATGTCCTAATTGCACATATGTTGAGCTGTCACAGCAAGCACCAGCTAGCCAGCCAGCTGCGATCTTGAAGTGTGAGACTTCAATTCCCAAGTCTGTTCTAGTGTTACCAGACAAGATTGTTGAAATCCACAGTGGAAACCTGGATCATCTGCAGGTCCACGAGCCAATTGCCAGAACCAAAGACTTGTCAATGTCTGAGGTTGAATCCAAGATGGCATCAGAAGACATGATTGTATGAGATGAGAAACCTGCTTATCAGTTTGCAAGTGAACCTCAAGAGACTGACTTCTGCACCTTGGACCACTGTATATCAGGACCTTCTTAGGTACCAAATCCCAGGCACTTTTTGGTACCTAGGGAGGCCCTCCTGACATGGGGCCCAATTGGGCCAAATACCCCATATCAGCCAGACCAAGTTGGGCCCCAATGGGGCCCCAGTCTCTGAACTTCATGCCTGCAACATGCACCAACCTATACATATACTTATGGCAAGGGTAGACTTATAGCATTAAGAAGTTACTATAGGCAAGTTAGCAAGAAACATGAGAGTAAGTTAAAGGTGCATAAGGGCATCAACCCAATAGGAGCATGACACTAAGTCAACACTGTTGAAATGATGTAGATAATCCAAGGCTGTCAAGTCCCCAGGTAGACTGCATCACATCCATAGAATTATGTGCAACCCCATTCTCATAGTTGAGACCATCCAATGTGGTACTGGGACCTCCAAAATCATGCATGCCAACCCCTGCATGTCCTTGTTGGTGCCCCATTGAAAACCCAAATAGGTCATCAGGTTGTGCAGTTCCAGGATAATCACCGTGTTGTAGGGTAGAAGTCTGACAGAGCAGAATCATGTTGGTGTTGTGGTCCATGGTTCCATTCATGGATCCAGGATATGCATTGAAGGTATTATCAAATGAGGCAGGATCAAAATATGATAAGTCCACTCCTCTCCAGTGTGTCCTTGGGAGGTCAATCGGTGGAGGTGGAGGGGCTGAGGTGACACCAGAGACAGAGGGAGAGGCTTGTGAGTTGGAAAAATGAGGCTGGGCTTTGGTTGTGGTTGCAGTTCATTTCCAAGATGTACCTCAGAGGGCCCAGAGGGGTCACTCTCTACAGCATTGTCACTTTCACTGTTGATATAGGCACTAGAGAGCAGTGTCAACTTCCACTTTCCTTTGGCCTGCTTGGTCCCCTTCCTTAGATCTGATGACAACTCTTGTATCTTCTTTGTCACCCCACCATTGATGAGACCATCACTGGAATTCCTTCACTTAGCACCACCACCTGAGCTCCCTCCAGTGACCTTCTGGGAGGCAGCATCCCTAGCCCCCTTCAGTGATAGTATCACATCCCCATTGTGATTAACAATCAACAGGATATCTGATGCATCCCCCTCTGGCCAATCATTGAGGCTGCTGAGTGTAACCTTCCTCTCAGGATTGGTAGCCTGAAGCACAAAGTATTAGGCCTTCCAATGTGACATTCCATAGTGATCACTATACTCAGAACCAAAGTTTGGAAACTGGGCATTGGGCAAAAAATTCCTGAGTACAAGCTTGTGCTTGATTAGAATCTTCACCAAGTTCATCCATGGGAAGACCAAAAATTCCATGTATGGCTTGAATAGGGCTGCAAGCATACCCTTGATGGCCATCTGGGTCTTGTAGATGTTGGTGAGATCAAATGCTCTCTTCTTCTGGGACTCCTCAGCTGTAAGCTCACACAATGCCTCATGCTGAGAATGTTTTGAAAGAATGAAACAATATATATCAGAAATCTCAGCAGCCATCAAGAATTTGGCATTAAACCATTCAGACATCTCAATAGATCCCAGGTGGCATTCATTTTGCACATGAGCAGCAGGGGATGCAGCATTACCACTAACCATAATAAACATTGCATGCACATCCATGGTTGTGAGCCATTGCATATCATGTGTCCATTTTTCCTTCTGAGCAGACATAATCCAAGTGATATCCCCTCCTGACTGTGCAATCTGTTTCACAGCAGCAGCCTTCACACCATATTCTGTGATGAGCCTTGTGGCTTCTGCTGCCCAAGTATCAGAGTCCTCACCTCCAAAAGACTCAATAAGCTTAAGGTATGCTGGCCGAACCACATTACTTGTGTATTCAGAGCCAGAGACTGTGTATAAGAGTGTCAGCACAAGAACAGCCATGTAAATGTGGGTAGGCATACCTGAAGAATTGAGGTTTGGATTTGACTGGCAATATGAAGACTGGAAGGCATTCCACACATTTCCATTTCACTGGAATTTCAACAGGGCTGCCACCAAGGCAATGCACCTAACAGATTCAGGACACTCTTTTGCCTTTGCATCCAAGTCCACAAGGAACTCAATACATCAGTTTTGAGCCCAGGCTACCTGTTTGGCACTGAACCACCCACCAAGGTGCATGCCCTCATTATCATCAACATGATTGGGATCCATGTTACAAGTATTGTTGAGAGTAGTCTGAGTGGTCAAACATGGTGATGAGAATGAGGGTGGAGGGGGTGACTGAGGAAGCAAAACAGGAGGGGAAGGTGATGTACAAGAGGATGAGGGTGGAGGTGAAAGCCATGTGCTTGTGTGCTCTGGGACTCAGCCTGATGCTGGAGGGACAGAGACATACTCAACTGATGAGGAGTACCTTGCTGCCCCACAGATACATGTGAGTTTGGATTCAAAGGATGAGTTGACCACAAATTGATTTCAATGACAAGTCACAACAGTCACCAAGTTGCATCATCATCAGCTCCATCACAAGATTGGGTGTCACTCCTGGCACCCTGAGAGACACTGGATTCCCCCTGAGGCACCATGGGCCCAGCTCCAATCCTGGCACGAGACTTGGGATCTTTCAATGTAGTAGGTGGGTCCACATCTTCTTTGTCAGACTTGGAAGAGGTCTCAGCAGGATCAATAGAGCATGTTTTTTGAGGGACTCTAGACTTGGGGCTGATCTTGGGTGGAGCTTTGGTGTGAGATTTAGAAGCCAAGGCCTTGGTATTTCTGGTATTAGAATGATGAGAGTGAAGGAAGGGTGGAGAGCTTTGGGGAGACTTCAGGTTCTGGTGACTGGGTAATGAGCATAGGGTTTGAGAAAGTCTGCCAGCCATTCATCATGATTAAGCAGAAGCTGTGAGTATGAACAGCAACTGCAATAAATTGTGAGGGAGCTTAAAAACCTGAATCACAGCTACACAAAGATATTGTGACTCAGGGGAGAAGTCCTACAGGCTGAATACAAGTATGCAAGGTAGATGTGCAGTCGCCAGTTGAACAAAAGCTGCCAGTTATGGAGATGAGAGAGCGAGATGAGAGAGTGGGAGACAAGAGAATGGGGAGATGAGAGAATGAGACAAGAGAATGAGATGATAATCACTTTACTGGGCCCACAAATATGCACAGTAATGGATCAAGCACATAGCCTAAAAAGCACTCCAATGCAAGGCTGAGTACTTCTTCAACTATGTGGGTGGTGTAAGTGTTCAACAACTTGACACTGGCAGATGCTGAATAGCATTGCAACTGTATAGGAATAAACTTTACACCATATATGGTATTAGCTCTACTTTATTATGAATACACAAAGGAAAAGAACATGGAGAAGGATGAAAATTATGAGGCTGAGGACTCAGCAGGTTTGGAGTATTCAGGGTGCTCAAGGTTCAAATCCAATTTGATACACCAAACAGGAGGCGACTTCACAAATCCAAAGGATTCATCTGGAAGTAGATTGGGTGCCCAAGTGGTGCTGCAACCCTCATTTACCAAACAACAGATCCAACAAATAATGGCATCAACAGGTCCCAAGGTAGGCCATATCATTGTCATGAACCCAACACTCATCATGCAATTGCTATGGGCACAGATCATCATCTCCATTCGACAAAGATCAAGATCAACAGTTTGGATGGGCAATTGGGTGAGCTGGGCAACCAACCATGCAGTGTCAAATTTGACAACTTGGAGGCAACATAAGTGCTGGTCCCTAGGTATTAACAGACCAACGATTGGTGGATACTGGTCATAGTTGAGGAAGTACTCCCCATATCAAGACCTAGAATCTTTGTCCTTAATCAAAGGAGGTGCTATCACCAAAAGATTGTCCAGTTCCTGCTGGCTGCAAGCATGAGCATATACCTGATTGATATATTCTAAATCCCTCAACCCAGTGTAACACTCAGATGGTGCATGCAAAGCATTGATTGTGACAGTTGTGACCTCGGCTGCATGAGTTGCAGCTGTAATATAGTGCTCAAGGTCTGTATGTACATAGCTGTCATCCCCTATGTCTGTCCCTTCGTCTGTACTATTACGTAATAGCATGGCCACGACAATTCTAAGTCGCTAATGTGGCAGAATCAAACCTATCTTTTGCCCAGACTTCTTTGCTCTTGTGAGACCCATGAAACTACACAGCCACATGACTGAGTCACGTTATGACCCACCCAACTAAGCTACCCAAACCATTGCCATAGAGCACGGTGTTGTGAAGGATAAGGGAGAGTTGCATATGAGTGCAACTCTACTAAGTGAGTCTCTTCTCTGACCTACTAGCTGACTATTCCCTTGCCTCCTTAGATAGTAGTCTGGCCCCCTTAGCCAGCTACTACCACACCTCCCCTATTCCCTTCCCCTCTCCCTCTGCTTCTCCTACATATGAGGTGAAGCCAGTGCTTAGCCTCATGCGTGGCCCATCCGCTTGAAGCCAGTGCCTAGAGCAGGAGGATTTCTCTCTCTCCTCTGTTTACAGGAACGTCGACTTCACCTCATCTAACGATGACTCCCACGTATATTCAAAGTTGAATAACGCGATATTACATTGGTTCCCTCTAGCTGATGAGGCAGTCGAACCAACTTCACCCTCCACATCCCACAACTCCCAGTCCACTCTCTGTCCCCCTTCCTTGTCCCACAAAATGAGTAAATGAGTGAAGACACCCAGGCTAAACCCGCATATGGCGATCCCCCACCACATCCCATTGTCCCAGCATGATGACATGCTCTATCACGCTACTACACACGAATGTGTGGCGATCCCACCCTGGTTACACTCAATGGAGCATTATTGAGAGATCACATGATGACTGGACAAGCCAGTGAATGAGTATATGGACCTGTTCTCATCAGCCCCCATCACTACATACCAATTCCTCATGGTATGGACGAAGTTCGCCCCAGCACAATATAACATGATGTACTTCGTATACAAGGAGGAACTACAGGAGTGGCACATGGACTGGGAACTCCTTATTATGGTTCAAATGGGCATATAAAGGCTACAGAATGTCATTTCTGACATCATAACTATAGTAGGGAGTGAGGACCACAGATTTGTAATAGACTGTGAGGGAAAATTAGCAGAGCAACTATGGATGTCCAAGCATATTGAGGAGCTAAGGATGGCTGATAAACTCCTGAAGCTCTGGGTCGAATTGACCTTTGCATGGCTCTATAAGTTGAAAAAGCTACACCAGGGAGAGAGCCTGTCCACACCTATGGCCTCTGAAGACTCACTTCCCCCTACGCCTGAGCTAAAGGAACGCCTACATAAGGTGTGGCATGATCCACATCTCCCCACCAAAAGGATCGCTCGGAGAGCTTTAGCCGTGGGCTGGGAAGTGATCAAGGGCGATATAGAAGGGACATGGCCTATCATACAGGTGATGAGGCATCTGTTCTCAGGGAACCAAGCCTTAAAATATGCCAAATATGACGTGAATCTGGAAGAGGCACTCAACATACAGCCACTCCCCAGAGTGGACACCGACTTGCATGGACTGGGCCTCTTCATCCAAGGCTCAGAATTTGAGGAGCCGAGCATGGGTGCAAGCCTTGACCCTGCTCACAGCCCAAGAGCAGGGCCCAGCTCCATAATCAACCTGCTGGCCTGGCCCATGCCTCCTTCTGATTGGATGAGGCTTGGGAACTCCTCAATGTTCTGTGCCTTGTCTATTGACCTAGATGTGTCCCCTTCAGCATGGCAAGATATTCCCCTCTATGACTCATTATCCCGAGAGTCGGCCACCCCTACACCAAACGCCCACAACAGACTCACCACCCTCTTGCAACAAGTTTCTACTCTTGGAGAGGGATTGAGGAATGCTCTTTGGACCCCCTCGAAAGTGCAAAACCCAAATAGGGAGCTCCCAGGATCCTGGGAAATGGGGCCTCTAGTGGAAAGCATGGTGGGGAGGTATCCTAGTGGAGACTCCCTCACCCTGTGACCTCCAGGCCCTTCTCGTGCTCATTCGCCTCTCACCAACTACTTGATTGGGCAAGCGAACGTGATGAGCAGAGGTGATGAGTACCCGGGTCCTGCTTGGGATGCAGTTACAGATACCCCAGCCTTGCCGGCCCCAGGAGCCATGAGAGCCCATGACTACTACACAAACCTAGTCAAGATGGCTCCTTCCTCCTTCTCATGCACCCTCTTCCCCCTCGATCCCACGAATCTCCCCCTCTTGGAACCGGAAGGTCCATCCATTGCCCTGTCGCTTTCACAAGGCTCCTCACAGAAAGGAAGTCCAAATCCTCCTGCAGGGGACCCTAAGGGCAAGAATCCTCAGCCCCCGCCCCCTCCGCATCCAGACACCTCGAAGGAAGGTGGAGGTGGGCCGCCTGATGATGATGGACCTGGGCAAGGGGGAGGAGGCCCGAGTCCAGGGATACTCCCTAGTGGAGGGCCCTCAGGTTCAGGTGGTCCTCCAGGCCCTCCAGGCCCCCCTGGCCCTCCTGGACCTCCAGGACCACCAGGGACCCCGTTCAATGCTCCCCCACCAGGCATAACCTGGGACAATCGGCTAAAGTGGATGGCCATGCCTGAATGGGATGGCGACCAGGACACAGTGATTGACTGGCTCTATGAGTGCAATGATCTCATGGGTCTAGGTCCCGCGGTAGAAGGCCAAATGGCTCAAATAGCTGCCTTCCAATTCAAAGGGGCTGTCGCTACAGCCTGGTGAGCTCATTTGGCACCTGTCAAGCACTCCATCCTGCAGTCCTGGGATAACCTATGGGAATGGGTATTGCAGTGATACCTGGGGGAAGCCTGGTACATGGCCCAACGTATCAAGTACAATGAAGAAACCTTCCGCAGTGCCAGTGTAGAAGAGAAAATGTTCTGGCCTCAAAAACCCCTTGGTTTAAGCCCTTCAAGAAAATCTGCATTTTACCAGCATTGAACTCTGGAAGAGAAGTATAACCACTTATACTAAGGAAGTCTGCATTTTGGCACATGACTTAAGGGCAGGTGATCTAGTAAGAGGTTAGTAAGGAGGGAGATGAGTAAGACAATTGGTAAGGCAATTAGTGAGCATGACTAAAGGATGAGTAAGGGGATTAGTAAGAGGATGAGTCATGTGGAGGGTTCAGAAAGGTATAAAGAGAGGGGGGATTTAGTGTAGAGGAGCATCTGAAGAGGAGTCCCCTCCAAGGATCAAGGTGCTCCCTGAGGATCATTGTACCCTAGCATCCAAGTACCTATTAGTAGAGAGAATAATAGTATCTCAAACAAGGAGAAGAGTATAAAAGGGAATAAGAGAATCAGAGTGTGTCAGTCTTGCTTAGTCATGTGAAGTACAGTGGATAGTTGTAGAACCCTCAGAGTAGGAGTTGCTAGACATCCATTTCTTGAAGTTGTGTGTTTGAATCCCAAGTCTTGCAGTTGTGTCTTGAAGTGTCTTGGAAGTGTCTTGAGGTCTTGTGTTTGAATCTTGGTATCTTGCTATCCACGTTTTGGAGTATCTGAAGGTCCTGTGTTCAAGTCCTAATGTCAAACCAACAACGAAACTAGTACAAAACAACAGTTGAGTGGCACATAACCCATCAAAACTGATCTGTCCTCATCTAACACATTCTAAACAAACACCTTATAACATTTAAAAACTGATCAAAACAAATAAAGCCCATTAGGTCTCTTCTATACCGGCCATCCCAATGAATTGCCTGCTGAGTATATCCAGTGGCGCATCCTCCTCTCCTGCATTTTCCTCAGGTTCACCCCGAATAGTCCTGAGGAAATGGCATCAGTAATGAACAACACCCCTACTGAATGGGACATTGTGCTAAGATGGAGTGACAGAACCCCAATCGAATCCATCCTGATGTATGCCAAACAGTTAAGGGTCATTCATTGTTGTAAAGCTAGGACTACACCCCCAGGGAAATCTGCCCTCAGCATTACAGCTCTCAGCATGTATGGGGGTCTCTTAGGGTCTGTTTCAAGCCCAGAAGTACAGCTACAACTGGATTCCAGCACCAACATCACCCTGATATTGGAGGAATGCTACAATGCCCTAGAGCTCTGCCTGAAACTACAAAAGGGAATGAAACTTAGCCTCTTTGAGCTCACCAACCAGGCAAAGATCCTGGGCTTTATAAACCTTTGCGTCTTCATGCCCACGACGAATAACCAAGTTCTGGAATTCCTCGAAGAAGCCTACATGATTGTCAGGGTTTGTCCCTTACTCTGGTCCACTCCGGCCCACTCTGGATCACTCTGGTCCTTGTCCGCCCACCTCCAGTCCAGTTCTCTGCTTAGTTCCTTTGCCCAAGTCCACTTTGCTTCCGGCTTGATTCTGGTTTGACTCCGATCCAACCCTATCTTGGTTTCATTTCCCTTTCATTTCCCATTGCTTCCAGTTTGCCCCCTGGCCAAGTTCCTGTTCCTGTTCCTGTCCCCCTTGTAACCACCCACAGTTTAGTGATCACTCCCCCATAGTATAGTCATCATGTATAAGTAGTCTGAGAGAAAAGTCCAGAGACCCCAGCTTTGGTCTCTCAGGATTTCCGCTGTTACTCTGGACTACAGCTCCAAGTATTATCCAGTTGACTCCATGAGCTTAAGGACTGCTGTGCTCATTTCCGCCTAGTCCCTTCCAGGCTGCTGGACTGCTCCTCCAACATCCCTAACCTCCTTATCTCATTCTTGCCCGGATTCTTGCGGACTTAGCCAAACTTACACTGGACTTAGCCAGAATTATTTGTGTTTACATTTGTTTGGTGCCCTTGTCGCAGCGTGGCCCTGACAATGATCCCAGGCATGAATGTCCCTGTACTACTAGGAGAAGACTTTCAGGTCAATTACGAAGTCTCAGTGCTGAGGACAGCACAGGAGACACGCCTGGTGATTAACCAGCCAGGGGAACAGTTCAATGTATGTGCCTACTCGACTCCCTTTTCACCAGAAAAGTTCCAAGTCTGGCCCCGCCATCCTCCAGAGATAAAAAATCATGCCACATACCTAGCTGCTTCCAGGAACCCTACCAATGACCAAGAACACTGACGCACGTCCCGCTTGCTGAAAGCTGCAAGGGATGTGAGGATCCATTCCAGTTGGGTCGCCAGGGTTCCTGTGGAAGGTCTGGCTAAGGGACACGACGAGTGGTTCATGGAGAGGGTCATGTTCTCCATGAGCAATGGTTGCTTCCTGGCAGCCCCTTTGATGCTGCTTAGATTGGAGGAGCTTATCATACTGGTAGCCAATACGTCCCCCTCAGCAGAATGGATATGCAAGGGTGACGTACTAGGCATACTGCACAATCCAGAGCAATACTTTGATGGAGCCAAGGATGATGAGCGGATGTGGCACTTGAGAGCCTATGCCCACGTAGTACAGAAGATCGCTCAGGGATCATTAGGGGACAGGGACCTATCTGATCAAGCACTGGTGAAGTCATGAGCACTGGAGATTCCTCCTGAACCTGATGATCCGGATGAGCTGTGGGGCCCCAAGATGTCAGAACCCACAGACCCAACGACGTATGAATTGAAGAAGCTGGAGGAGCTTATAGACATAGCTCCAGACACCCCTTCAGACATATGAGCAAAGATGCTGAAGCTGATCAGAAGACACATCCAGGCATTCAGTTTCGACAATCACCTGGGGACATTGGATACGATCGCCAAGATCCGCACAAAAGAGGAGGCTCACCCAGTCTCCATGCCAATGTATGGGGCCTCCCCAGCAAAAAGGCTGGTGATTGACGAGCAGATGGATAAATGGATTCATCAGGAAGTAGTGGAACCCTTGAAAAGCCCCTGGGCTGCTCCTGTAGTAATAGCATATAGAAATGGGAAGCCAAGGTTCTGTGTAGACTACAGGAAACTCAATGCCATGACTATACCAAATGAGTTCCCAATCCCATGGCAAACTGAAATCCTGCAAGCTCTGTCCAGATCACAGGTTTTGTCCACCCTCGATGCACTAGCAGGATTTCATCAGATGATGATGGATGAGGACAATAAAGAGAAGACAGCTTTTTGTTCGCATCAAGGGCTCTGGCAGTTCAAACAGATGCCCTTCGGCCTCAGGAATGGCCCCTCCATTTTCCAGAGGATGATGCAATCTATCCTAGCCCCTTTTCTGTGGATATTCTCACTAGTCTACATAGATGATATAGTGGTGTACTCAAAATCATATGAGGAGCACCTGGAGCATCTCGACCAAGTCCTCCAGGCTTGTGCAGAAGCCAAGCTGACTCTAGGCCAAAGAAATGCCATTTCATGTATACCTCTATCCTGCTACTAGGACAAAAAGTCTCCCGGCTGGGGCTGTTGACACACAAGGAAAAAATCACAGCCATTACAGGCTTGGCCTGCCCACATAATAAAGCCACACTACAAATGTTCTTGGGAATGGCCATCTATTTCTCGCACTACATACCCCACTATTCAGAGTGGGCTGTGCCATTATTCGAATTATTATGAAAAAGCATGAGCTGGACCTGGGGGGCAGAACAGGAACGAGCCTTCGAAGATGTTAAGGAAGGACTCATCTCAGCCCCTGTACTGGGGCATGCGATGCCTGAAAAACCATACTGCATATACTCTGATGCCTCTGATGTAGCAATGGGAGCTAGTCTACAGCAGGTACAGCCCATAGCTCTACGAGATCTGAAAGGCACAAAGATCTATGATAAGGTCATAGATGCTCATGCCAAGGGCGAACCAGTCCCAAAACTAGCCTGTCAAGTCTCAAAGAATACAGATGATGTACCCAATCCAGGTTCTTGGGCCAAAAGCGTAGAAGACACAATAGTCAATGTCGAGCAAGTGATCGCCTACTGGAGCAGATCTCTGAAGTCAGCTGAAAGGAACTACTCAGCGACTGAAAGGGAAGCTCTGGGAGTTAAGGAAGCGCTAGTGTGATTCCAACCATTTATTGAAGGCAAAAAGAACATAGTGATTACAGATCACGCAGCCCTACAGTGGGCCCAAACCTACGAGAATGCCAACAGGCATCTCGCGGTGTGGGGGGCAGTGTTTTCAGTGTACCCAGGCTTGGATATAGTATATTGAGCAGGAGTCATACACTCAAACATAGATCCACTCTCCAGGCTGCAACAAATCCTGCCACATCAATTGCCTGTTGAAGACAACTCCCCAGCTTTACCAAGCCAACCCCCTGCACAACCCCTATTCACATGGGGAGACATTGTAGAAAGGAGACCAGCAGAATGAGCAGTGTTTCTATCAACATGAGCACAGGCCAAAAGGAAGTCGGAAGGGATACCTCCAACAACAGCAGATGAGCTAGAAGTAGCAGTGAGGCAGAGGGGTAAGATGTCCAATCCCCCTGGTTGAGAATGGATGCCCCAGACACTGGATATTTCCATCAGCCCCACATGAACAGAAGCCTTCATTCAAGGATATCAGGACAATCCCAGCTTCAAGCAGCCATGGAAGGAAGCTGTTGACAACAAAGAGGAGCTTTCAGTGGCACAATGCTTCTATCAATCAGAGGAGGGCCTCCTCATCTTCTGCAATGCCAATTGGGTCACCCACTTATGCATACCCAAGTCGGAAGTGAGGAAAATAATCCAAGATTCTCATGAGTCACCCTGCAAAGCAGCACATGCAGGGTCCTCCAGGCTGTTTCACAAGCTAGCCACAAGATTTTACTGGCCCAGAATGTGGGCTGACATTGTAGAATTTACAAGAACATGCAACATCTGCCAAATGACCAAGTCAGACAAACGTGGCCCCACAGGAAAGCTACACCCCCATGCAATCCCGCTGCTTCCATTCAAAGTAGTTATGCTAGATCTGATTACAGGCCTCCCGAAGTCAGAGGGGTTCAACGCAGTATTAGTGATTGTAGACAAGCTTACAAAGTTCATCCAGTATGTCCCCACTACTTCCAATCTAAAGCAGGAGGGGTTTGTGAAGCTATTTGTGTGACACCTGGTTCTGAAATATGGTATCCCCGCCAAATAATCGCTGATCGAGACGCCAGATGGGCCAAGTCTTTCTGGGCATTGGTGGCCAAGCACTTAGACTTGGGCCTACTGCTCTCAACTTCACATACCTCCAAACAGACAGGCAGACCGAGAAGGCTAATGACACACTAGAGGTAGCATTACAAGCATATACTGCAGGCAATCATAGCTCCTGGGCCCAGTGGCTAGGGACACTAGCAATGGCCCACAACACTATGCCACACTCCTCCACAGGCTATTCACCCTTCTTCCTATTGCATGGGTATGCACCTCAGACGAAAGCAGTGGCAATAGACCCAGTAAAGAGAGGAATCACCCAGCTTGAGCCCAACAGTGTAGCAGCAACAGCCTTTATCAATGAGCTCGAGGTGCACCGATCCTGAGCAAGGGATGCTTTAGTATGAGCCCAAGCCAGGCAAGCCAAAGCCTATGATCTTAGATGATGTGACAAGGAATTCAAAGAAGGGGATGAGGTTCTAGTGAATCCTCATTCCTTGGAGCTAGTGGACATACAAGGGACAGGGAGAAAGCTAGTACAACATCGCATAGGCCCTTTCCTGGTCTCAGAAAAGATCAACCCAGTAGTATATTGCCTCCAGATACCACCCGAGTATAAGATGCACCCTGTTATAAATATACAACATCTAATGAAATACTACCACAATGACCAAGCAGAAGAACAAGTGAAGCTCCCAGAAATGAGAGAATTAACCACAGAAGAAGAGTATGAAGTAGAAAGAATAGTTGGGCATCGATACAATCCACGGAAATGAAGAAGAGAGTATCTTGTAAGATGGAAGGGCTACAGGCCAGAGCCCAATACCTTTGAGTCAGAACTCAGGCTGTGGAATGCTTTCTCCAGGCTCAGGGAGTATCACAGGACCCTGGAGGAGCATGCCTAGAGTACTTGCAGACCCCATGAGGCAGCTGTGGAGCTCCCCTACCCCCATCTCCACAACTTAAAAGCCTCCTGGCTCCCTCGGTCTCCTCTTCCCCACTTCCTATTTGCCTCTCTTCCTGTGTTCTCGCTTACTCCCTTTCCCAGTCCTCCCTCTACCAGCAGCTAACCCCACTGACAGTACTTATGCAGCATCCAGGCCCCAGAAGACATAAGGGCATCAGGTGAGGTTGCCGCTACGCCATGCCGGGGGAGGGTACGGATCCCTCGGATCCCTACTATGCCCAATATGGAGATGAAGAGGATAACCCTGAATGGCACCCTGCTGAATACCTATTGCTTGAGAGCTGCAGGTATTTTTACATCTACAGCCTAACTACTCTGAACCTCGCTGGAGCCTTTCCTCAGGTCCAAGGTCAAGCTCCATTTGCTAAAGATCCCTACAGCTACAGATGGGAGCACTTGGACAAATGGGGATGGCTGGGAAAGTTTGAATGGACGTATCACACCCAGTTGCTTCCTAAGAACTTCCCCTTCCCATTGCACCATGCCTTCATTCCCTTCAATGTCAGCCAGTTTGACTTCGACCCTCATGTTCACCTCCTCCAAGCATGGGGGCCAAACCCTCAACTTTGCTCCCTGTCGATCAAATTCCTGAATGATGCCCAGGATGCTAGCCATGCGATGCTGCGCTGTATTAGACATATAGACCAGATTATGAGCCAATTCCACATCCTCCTTCCCTCTGCCTACAATCGGGACTGGAATTTTGGCTCTACATGGATGTATCTCCTACAGCAGGGATTGACCCTGGCCCTGGCTTGGAAAGCCATCCACATTGCCCAGGAGATTTGAAGGAGAGTGCTTGATGCAACAGGGTTCGCCAATATGGCCTTCTGTGTCATATTATACCTCATCTGCTTCAAGGAACAGCTCCACCCTCCACAGTTCTGGACAACCGTATGTCTCATGGGACTCATCATATTGAAACAGGATGCCTGCTCCCGACTCATCGGTGAGGGGCTCACGCAATTAGGAGTCCCAGTATGGGTGATGGAAATTGAGAACAAGAACCCTCCCCTCAAGCTTCTTCCCAGGGGGATGACCCAGAACTCACCCTTGTGGATTTCAGCTGAATGGGAGATCCATGAAAAGCACCCCTCCTGGAGAATGACAGACTCATACCCCCGCAAGGTCATCCAGGAGAAATTTGAGCAGAATGTCCAAGAGCAGTTCTCTCAACGTTTGGTGAGCCCACCAGAATATGCATGGGTGATGAAGAAAAACCACCTGCAGGAAATGAGGCACACTGGCCCTTACTACCGGCATCATCCAGCCTACTTCTGCAAAGCCAAGGGCCCGCCTGGTGAAGTCTACCTGGAGGGGCTGCTCCGATGGCTGTTGCAAATCCAGGAAGGCAACTATCTGCCAGTACTGAAGGAGCTGCAGGAATGCCTGGGGGAGGCAACGTTGCCTCTGACCAAGTGGGCCGATCATGAATTCTCTCCTCCCCCCCTGGCCTTCCTCCATCAGAATTATCCGATGTGTTGCAAATGGATGGAACGCAAAGGACATGAATGGCACAAGCCCGAACCTTTCCCCAAACCCGCCTTATGGACTGAGTTGGTGGCATGCCTAATCAACCCCTCCACCCACACTCACGGTGCTCCCCCTGCCCTGCTGGAGTGCCTCAATGATATAGACCCCTGTTACCCCTCCACTTGAGGTGCAGCAAGAAGGTCCCGTGCGGAATCACCAGAGGAGAGACAAGTATGCCAGCGACAGGATGCTCCCTCCTATCCTGAGGAAGAACTTGAACTGTACGAGGACTTCAAATCTCAGGAGGATAACGATTTGACCCTGCTGGAAGGGGCTGCTCTCCTGTCCAACGAGTCCCCCACCAAGGAATCAGGGAACATGCCACCTACGACTGACCCTGATGAAATCTGGGGAGAAACCAAGGCACAAATGGAGAGGTTCCCAGTGGAATTATCCTGATTCGTGTACTTGAACTCCCCAGTGCAATTGGAGGAGGAACTAGTCGAACGCTACGGTAGCTGGAGAGCCAAAAGGGGGCAGCAAAGTTCTACCCTTTGGAGCCCTCAGCATGCACCCAGCCATACGAGGAAGGAAAATATCGTATGTGGAGTGGGGAAGTCCAAAACCAGATTTTGGAGACTGTCAAGATATGCTGCATGGGGCATAAGAATGAATGTCCTATCCCAGAAATGGTTCTTGTAAGTGGTAGCCCAGCTTGCCCCCCCGGCACGATGTTCAAATCAGCCAACCTCATGCAGGTTCTCTACCCCCAAGGCCCCCCTCAGATTTTTGGGACCTCCTAAAGCCTCATGTCACAATACTTGATCTCACCCCTAATCACGATCCAATATCTTAAGCAGAGGGTGAATCATCTCAAACCTATCAAACATCCATTCACTGCCCAGATCATTAAGGCCACGAACAAGGTATTAGGGGTACTCAAAAGACATCTATTGTACGAAGATCCCATCAAATTCAATGTGCAAATCCCGTTCCTAGGTACCCACTGTGACATCCTCATATGGCTAGCCCACACCATCCCGGAAGTTGACCCCACCTCTATTGGGGCCCGGGCATGTATGCTGGTGAACAATTCAGATGGAATGGGTGGTTTGAGAGGTATGAGATTACGTTAGATGACCTAGGTATCGAAGACCTCGGCCTCCTGGAACAAGAATCATAGTGTCCACACTGGGGGGCTCTGTAATATAGTGCTCAAGGTCTGTATGTACATAGCTGTCATCCCCTATGTCTGTCCCTTCGTCTGTACTATTACGTAATAGTGTGGCCGTGATGATTCTAAGTCGCTAACGTGGTGGAATCAAACCTATCTTTTGCCCAGTGTAAGCAGGATGGTTAACAACCAATCCAACTACTGTCCACATCATTGAGGAGAGGACAAAAGAAGGGAGCCATGGGGACAACTTGAATATTCAGGTCCGGGGAAATGAAGGTCTTTTTGGATAATAGAAAATCCCAATGAACAGTGGTTGCTCAAGGGAATATGTAAGAGCAGTCGCTGTTAGTCACATGACGTGCACACAGACTTGCCGTGCGTACGAGGCAGTGGGTTACGGCTATTAAGGGTGTATATCGAACCCTGCAGCATGTATCAACTGCTACAGCATATGTCAACCATCAAGAAAGGGGTTGTGGCAGTTGATGAGTAGACTGTCGAGGTTCTGAGCTTACAGATGAGGACAAAGGTACATGGGACAAGAACAAGGCCAGTGGTGAGACTTTTAGTTGTGGTGGGAGCGAGAATAATCTTTTATTCGGGAGTTCCCGACTGTACAAAGCTAGCACAGGCATACCCAGCTTTACATAACAAAACTGTATGTACATATTATATAATATAGCCCGCCTTACACCATTCCTCCCCAAACTCAACAGTTGTTCAGTTGGCGTTGCGACGGGATCTGTAGTAGTCGGACTGGGTGATACAGTGTTCTAATCAGCTACGATTATTGATGTGGAGGACCAGGGCAGATTGAATGGTGCTGTCAGCTTCATCCATGTAGACGAACAAATCGATGATTTGAGGTGTGGGGCCCAAGCGTGCGGAGGGAGGTGGGCCCTGATGATCATGTCACAGGGTGGAGAGCGTGGGCAAGGGGATCGTGAGCGACAAACATGAGGTGAAGGTTGATGTGATTGGGAACGGGGACAGGGACGTAGGGGTGGAGAAGGATAGCAGGGACATGAACGATGTGGTGGGGATGGCGAATGTCGTACGGGCAGGAGCAGGGAAAGACGACAGAAGGGCGATTGAGGCTGACAGCGAGGGGGAGAAGAGTGAAGTGGCGATCGGTACCTGGTGCGAGACGTATGGAGGTGCGATGGGCTAGGGGAGCATCGTCGGGGGGCAGGGGGCCTCAGAGGTCTCGATTGCGTCGATCATCCAGCAGGTGGTCATGAAGGGGGGCCTGTAGTCACTGATACGTTCGACCAAGGTGTGGGTAGATCCTTTGTCCAGTCATCATTGGAGTCCTGGAAACTGAGGCCAGCCTGTGAGGTTGAGGGTCCTTTGACGAGGGGTGGAAGACCAGCATTGGGCTTTTTGCCTTCTTCATGGGGGGTCCATAGCACTAAGGCCCGCGAGTAGTCTTCAAGAGGTTTGGACTGGGGGGGCTGCGTACCGAGCTCCAGGAGGTGCCATAGACCTCTGTCCAGGTCATTGTTGTCAGACTGTGAGCCGTCACTGAAGGAATCTGATGCCCTTTGCTTTCCCTTTGCGGCTAGGTTATGTTCCTTCTGGGTTAAAAAGCAACTGTCCTTGTTGTAGTTGTGAATGAAGTATTGAGCATGTGCTTTTGAGACTGGGCTCAGTATTTTGCCAGTGGGGATGGAGTTGGGGTGCGGTCCAGGGAACATGGGTAGTCACCAGAGATAGTTGCTTCGGTCCACTTTGCCAGGTAGGCTGGGGATCTCTTCCAAGGCTGTAATCAGATGTGCTGCCAGTGGGTTGTTGAGGTAGTCATCGGGAGGGGGGTGAGATGTGATGAATTTGTGATCCAGAGCAACAGGGTCAATCTCCAATTCTCCGATGCTGGTGCTGTAGAACAGTACTTGGTGGAGGCAGTACGGGGTAGTCAGGGAGCAGTCTGTGTAGGGGCCATAGTCGTTGTTGGACCAGAGAATACCAAGGGGGAACGGGAAAGGGATAGCCGTGGCCGTGGGAGCAGTCTGCCCTCTTGTGAAGCCCTTGTGAATGGTGGTGTAGTTACAGTAGCCTCTGAGTACTTGGATTACCCGATAGATGCGGTAGTAACATGCATGCAAGACGTCTAAATGAAACCATGGGGAAAATTGCTGGGTGAAGAGGTCCTCTGCTGCGACAGCCTTGGGGCTCTCAAGGCAGTACCTCAGGACACGAGCCATGTCTGGGATCAGCAACCTTGTTACATGCTGAAGGTCCATAGCCATATCCCATATGTCGGTCCAGTCCCTTGCGAGGGCCCTCTGAGACTCGACGGTAATGTACCATTGGGTGTTTGCATGCCGGGCCAAGAAGGTCTGAGGTATGCCGAAGGGGATGAATGGCCAGAGGCGAGTTTCGTGGTTGGGGTCGCCATTGATCTGCGCAAATTCCTGCTGATAAACCGAGTAGTCAGAGGGACCGTTGTAGAAGGAATAACTGGCTAGTATCTGAAAACACGAGTTTGGAAGTGCTCTGACCTTAAACCTCGATCAATGATCTGTTGGAGTGTTTAGGACAACTTTATCATGCTACAGCCCAAAGATATCAAGGAAACTCAGTTGAAATAACTCCATTTGACAAACAAAATAAAAAGTTTTCTACATGTCAAAAAATATGCTTATGTAACCAAGATTTGTAATCAAAAACCCGGACTCAAAAGTATGACAAAGCTATTTGTATGACTAAGCAA